>ML682144.1:317930-465669 GCA_007922195.1 Podocnemis expansa
ATCTATCTATCTATCTATCTATCTATCTATCTATCTATCTATCTATCTATCTATCATCATATTCCTACAGCATTAATAACTTAATAAATAATAACTTCATAAATGCAAAAAATAAATCTATTAGTCTTAAAGTACCACACGACTCCTTGTTTTTGTTTGCCGGACTAGACTAACACAGCTATCCCTTTGGAAATTAATAACTTAAGCTGGAGTCAGGAAGTTTCAGTAGGGAATGAGATTAATCATATACTTTACAACACTAGAATTTATTTTCTTAGTATCGACTCTCTCTTTTTCTACTCTTTCTATCTTTTGCAGAATTGTTCGTGAATTTATTAGCAAATTTGGCCTTAAACTAAACAAGTTCTCTGAGACAGATGACAATGCCTGGTATTTGGTTAATGGAGTCAGGACAAAGGCTGGGATTGTCAAAAAGGACCCTGATATATTGAAATATCCTGTGGCTCCCTGGGAGAAAGGAAAATCTGCAAAACAGCTTTATGGTGAAAAACTGCAGGAGGTATATTTTATTTATCAGCTGTGTAAAGGAAATTAACTTACCAGGCCTGATTGTGAAAAATTGCCCAAACTTGTGCTACTGCTTGTCCTCCTTCTCTAGAATCTACTGGTTTCACCCTCTCCTTTTACAACACATCCCTTCTCCACACCATTCCAGTCCTGTGTACAACCTGTATCTAGGAGGATCTTTGAAAACTACCTTCAGGTAGCTGTAATTTCCCTTGCAGTGGCATGAAGGGGATTTGCCAGTGTAGCTGCTCCAGCCCTGGTTCTCCCTTCACTTTTCAACACATAAATCAGGACTAATTCCATGTGACCCCATGGTGCTGTGTGTACTTGGCACCTCTTAAAAGAAACATTTGCTTATGTTTCCTAAACAGTGAAGTTGGGATTAAATCCTCATGCTTAATTTACTAGAGCAGACTATACCATGCAGCTGAGTTACATTGAGTGGAGTTTCATGGAAACACACAGGAATTATTGTCTAGAAGATAGGCACAGCAGTGGGTCTCAGGAATATTGAGTTCAGTTGCTGCCATGGTTGTGTGCTCTGTAAAATGGTGCTGATTCTACAGTGACTGTGAAGCTCTCAGATATCATTGCAAGGAGGGCCAGGCAAGTATGTAGCTAATTAGAAAGGAAAATGGAATTCCGTCCAATGTTTTTGTGAACATATTTCTGTCTCTAACGGGAGTGCCTGAAGTTTTCATACATGGAGACTGCAGAGCCTGATTGATGTGGGCCCACAGGCCACAAAATTCCAAACCTGGTTATTTTACACTGTACACAGCTTTTGCCGTTCCCCAACCCTCTTCTTTACCCCCTCCCCCACCCTGTGCTTCAGGCTTTTGCTATTCCCTGACCCCCTTCACTAACCTCCCTGAGTCCTGGTGGTAGATCCCCTGGACCTACCTCCCTACAAATACCCCCTTACCTGGCCACTCCATAGGACAAGCCACTTGCTGGGGCTCCCGTCCTGAGCATGCTCAGAGCAGGAGATTTCAAAACTCCAGCTTGGGCTGGGGCTGTCTGTTTCTGTGTCGGATTTTTTCTATTTCCAGCTTTCTGGCTTATTAACCCAGTTAAAATTTTGCATTTGCATACTTTTTTCAAGCAACTTCTCATGGGCTGCAGAAAAGCCTTTTGCAGGATGCATGTGGTTCACGGGGCACACTTTGGGCACTCTTGATCTGTAACTATGTCCATTCATATTTCCAACACAGGTCATACAGAGGATTTATTTTTACAAGACAGGCTGTGAAGAGTTGCTGAAACACTATGATTCCTTTTCTACCAAGGTAAGGATATGGGAATCTGAATATTTTAAAATCCAAATGTTAATGGAAAGCGTGAAATAATTGCTCTGAAGGGCTCCTATTTATCTTGATGAAATCTAAGGACCCCAATTTTCATGTTAAGATTGTCATTTGTTCAAAGTGTCAATAAAGGAAAGATGGGGAAATAAGATGAAGCTCTGCACAGGTTATGGAGCTTGGCTTCTTATTTTGGCAGTCTGTTTTCTGGGTTTTGGGTGTGTCTAAGGTTATGGAAAATAAAGGATTGAGTTCCAGAAATACATCATACTCCTCTCAATTATTACTTTTATATTGACAAGTTCCAAAGGGGTAGCCGTGTTCATCTAGCTCAGCAAAACAAACAAGGAGTCCTGTGGCACCTTTAAAGACTAACAAATCTATTTATTGCATGAGCTTTCATGGGAGAAAAGCTCACTTCTTTAGATGCTTTGAAGATGGGGGAATTTATAGAATGGAAAATCCCATTCTGTAAGTTTCCCCATTTTCAAAGCATCTGACGAAGTGGGATTTTCTCCCATGAAAACTCATGCAGCAAATAAATGTGGTAATCTTTAAAAGTGCCACAGAACTCTTTCTTTATTTTTATATTGCCAGAGCCATAACTACGGCAGGGCAATTGGGGCTTTGCCTGGCGTGTGCTGGAGTGGCTCAAAAGACCCTCTCTATTAAAAGGTGCCTTTTGTGGCACTGGTCCCAGGCGCTGCTAGTTGCAAGGGGTGTGTTCATACCCTGGGTGCTGAAACAGAGCTTTATGGCTCTGTATATCACTATTCTGGAAGGTGCTCATGGCAATGATGAAACGACTTTAATCTATAGATTAGCCACAGCTCTGGTTAAAGTCAATAAGCATGGTAAGCACATTCCATTCAGGCTAAACAGAAGAAACAATTAAGGTCTTTTCTGGTGTAAGATAGCTGGAGGCAGTGAAAGACAGTGCCCAAGTAACTACTTGTCTGCATAACTAGGCTAATCAGAAGCTAAGATGAATGGGGCACTGGTTTTCCCCAAGATTAGTTGCAAATGCAGTGGCTAAGGTATGATCGTTTGCAACTGTGTCTGGATATATGTGCAAGAGAAAAAGCCAGGAAAAAGGGAGAGTAGCAATGGTAAAGAAGGCTGTGGGAAGAAAACAAGAGCTTCTTATGATAACCATATTTGCCTGGAAAGCATATCTGGACTTAGTAGAGACATTCCCATCAATTGTTTCTATGGTGTTCAGGAAAATGGGATTTTGTGTCCATGCTTTTTCAAATGAAGTGATTGCACAAAAGAAAGATCTTACTCACATTCTCAATCTCTCCTTTGAACAGAAACAACAAATGAGGCCATGGATATTGGCAATGGCTTAGACCGGAAAGGGCCAGCAATCTTATCACCATAAAAAAGAACCTTTATCTTCTCCTCCCCAATGACATCTCCATGACTCCATTTCCAGCAGAAATGTGGCTCTTGTGCCTGAACGGAGAATAACTTTCCTTCCTTTCCTCTCTTTCCAGGAGTTTTTGCTTAAAGAAGGATATTTAAGCCATGGGGCTGTGCAGATGATCGGTGATCTGCTGAATGAGGATTCTGGATTCTACATGTCATTTCTTAACTCTCTGATGGAGTATGATATTTTTTCACATGAAGATGGGTGAGACACAAATGTATTAAACTGTGCAATCCTCATTTTCTTTTCATTGTAGAAGTATGCATAGTATCTAGGACAATGTGAGTCCTTGTTTGTTGGCCTATAAGGAGATGTCTAAATGTTCAGCGGCCTGGCCTTGCCAGAAAGTCTCTTAGCCCAGTCAAGAGACTTAGAATAGTAGGTCTTTGGTAGCACTATAAAAATAGCTGAATAGACAGCCCTTTGAAGTTGTGACTTGGGCTAGAGTCTGGGCTGTATACTTTAGGTCAATGGGAGAGCTTGAGAGCCCAAGCTGCAACTTGAAAGCACTGCTGCAAAGCTATTCCTACAGCATTCATGTGATCCCTGCTAACCTGAGTTTCTCAGTCTGGGCTGGGAATCTGGCTGCCATAGGTAGGGTAGATGTATCCTTTTTGTGGCTATGATACAAATAAATAATAATGATCTTCTCACCTTTGAGAGGGGAAGTGGCAGTCATTTTTGTGACACACTGCCCCCATAGTCACCCTTATGGTGTGGTTGTGTCTTATTCATGTTCACCCTTGCAGTGCAACTGTGTTTTGTTTTAATGCCAAATATGTAAAGTGGTGTTTTTGGAATGCTCGTGACTTGCTGAGCATCATCGTTGTAGTGATATTTGTTACAGTGTCACAAGTGCGGCCGTGAAGCTCTGCTACATAATGTTCTCAAATGTGTGTCTTAAAGACTCCATTTGAAGTAACAAGTTGATGCATAAAAATATCTTGAATAAATTGAAGGGCCAATGAACATGCTTTGTTCAATGATCAGCATTGAACATCACAAGATGGCAGTTCCTAGGGTTGCATCTGGGACTGGAGGTGTTTGCTACAGTGAGTCTATTGCATAATCCCCTGAGTGACTGGTCAGAAGCACTCGCTCCTTGAGTTGAGGGCCACTTGCTTGTGGGAGGCTGTGTAGGCTGACCTAGGATTAGGGGTTTGCCCAAGAGATCAAGTGCAAGATGAGATCAAGGATGGAGGCACTGGGGTGACACAGTTTTTCACCAGGATAGATGGCAGAAGAGAACACCACGGCTTCATCTTACCAATGTGAAACTCCCTTCCAAAGCACCAGCAGCAATCTCTGTTACCAAATGGATCATACTGTGAGCAATGTAAATCTTGATTGCTTAAATTGGGCCAAAATTTAAACTCATCCTGTGTAGTACAATCTGCATGTGTCAGCATTAGCTGAAATTCTCCTCTGGTCACCAGGCATGAATATCACTTAAGCCCTGTTTGGAGAGGCTTTTGTGGAGATTTTTGTTGACTCACATGACTATCAGCAGTATGAAGCTATACTATGCTCCTTCTGAAGTAGTCACACTCTTGTGCTGTGTTCGAGCAGGTCTCAGTCTCATACCCACAGTGGTGAGGGAATGCTTGCTATAGTTGCCAAGATTTGACTTTCTTTTAAGATATGAAGCACCATTTTGTAGTTAAAACATTGGCTTGGGGTTTAGGAAACTTGCATTCAGTACTCAGCTATATGACATTTCATGTATCACCTTAGATGTGTCACTTGTCTTCTCTGTGCTTCAGTTCTCCATTCTGTAAAATGGCTGTACTAAGCCTTTCTCGGTCTGCCTATACTAGTTGGAGTGTAATCTCTTTGAGGTAGGGTCTTCCTCAGGCACAGACATGGCCCCTGCCTCAAAGAGTCCCCACTCTATGGTATCCTTAAAAGTAGTCATGAGATTGCTTCAGTGTGATTCTTTCACATATCAAGTTTTGTTTCTTTCAGGTTTGATGAGATCACAGGAGGATTTGACCAATTGCCCAATGCCTTCCACAAAGATTTGTCAGAAGTTGTCCTTCTTAATGCCACAGTAGAGTGGATAAAATACAATGATAATGGTCTTCTAGTGAGTTACACTGTATCTGACTTCCCGATTCCCTGGTCAGTGATTGCTGACTATGTCCTTGTTACAGCCTCAGCAAAAGCCACGAGGCATATCAAATTTCAGCCGCACCTTTCCTCCAAAAAGATCCATGCCTTGCGCTCCGTTCACTATGCCAGCGCCACAAAGATTGTCTTGGCCTGCAAGGAAAAGTTCTGGGAGACAGATGGGATTCAAGGTGGGTCATCAGTCACAGATCGCCCTTCCAGATTCATCTACTATCCCAACCATGACTTCCCTAGTGGAGTGGGGGTGATCATAGCTTCCTACACGTGGAACGATGACTCTCAGTTCTTTCTTCCCCTGAGTGACAAGAAGTGCATTGAAGTGGTGCTGGAGGACCTGGCTGAAATCCACAATCAATCCATAGAGCATATAAGGGATATCTGTAAGCAACATGTGATACAGAAATGGACTCTGGACAAACATTCCATGGGGGCTTTTGCCTCATTCACCCCATACCAATTTGCTAATTACTATCGGCCTTTGTTTCAGAATGAAGGGAGGATCCACTTTGCAGGAGAACACACAGCTCTGCCTCATGGTTGGATTGACACCGCTATGAAATCTGCTGTGAGAGCAGCAAAGAATATTCATGTTGATAGTTTGAGGCACAATATTCATAGAGAAGGTGTCAGACCAACTAGATCAGTAGAAATACAGGATTAAGAACTGAATTAAAAAACCTGAGCTTTAATTGCTTCATGGCTGTTTAGGGAAAACACAACTGCACTGGACCCTACGTAGGGTATTAGAAACTCATCTCTTAATCTTCCTAATGGGCAATGATTCTCAGCTGGTGTAAACTGGTGTATTTTCATTGAAGTTAATAGAGCTACACCCAGCAATACCAGTAGAGGATTTGTGCCCAAGTCTGGTGTAAGTAAACTGAGATTGTTCTCCTCCTTTGAAATATTAGAGAGATGATAGGCAGATAGAATGAGCACTGTATAAGAACCTCCACAGAATTAGTCAAAACAATGATTGATCAAATATACTGTATTAACCTGTTCTTTATAAATAGAAAAAGAATTGCTCTGTAGCATTCTATCAATAAAGGCATAGCTGGGGAAAATTCAGTACTGTTTAGTTTCTATGAATTGCTTTTATTTTATTTGTTAGTTGGAAACTGTGGTTTGTTGTGGTAGTGAAGCTATGGAATAGGGAAAGCTGAGAGAAAAACTTAGTCCTAAACCAATCCCAATTGGTTGCACTTTTCTACATGATTCTACTACCAGGGATTAAAGAATAAT
This sequence comes from Podocnemis expansa, assembly GCA_007922195.1. Taxonomy (NCBI): domain Eukaryota; kingdom Metazoa; phylum Chordata; order Testudines; family Podocnemididae; genus Podocnemis; species Podocnemis expansa. The sequence continues at coordinate 324,570 of ML682144.1, forward strand.
TTGGTGGGCCCTGGAACCCTACTAAACTGGCAGGCCTCCCCCCTTGCTCTGGTGCGGGTCCCCCTGCCAGCCCGATCCAGTCCCCCTGCTCTCCTGTCACCAGCCCAGCTGGCCCAATCCCTGCCCCCCACTCTCCCATCACCCCCCAGCTGGCCTGATCCTGCCCCTCTGGTCTCCCATCACCCCCACCTGGGCTGTTCTTACCCCCCCACACCCTCCAGCTGGCCCAATCCAGCCCTGTCCCCAGTCCCACCCCCACCCCTTACTTGGCCGCCGGAGCAGCATGCTCTGGCCATCAGCTGCTCCTCCAGCTGGAGGAGGTTCTCACTGAGCATGCGCAGAGGCTCTGTGCATGCTCAGTGAGTGCTTACCCTGAGTGGGAGTTTTAAAAGCTCCCAGCACGGAGATGCTCTCAGCCAGCTGGAAAACTTTGCTTCCGGCTGGCTAGGGACTGCAGCTGCCAGCCGCATGCAGCCAGCAGTGTTCCAATCTATTTTTAGGGGTCCCTGGAATGTAGCGTTCTGGGACAGTATCCTATTTTTAAGGTGCCTGGAATGCTGACTCCCTAAAAATAGGGGGCTGTGGAACAGTGTTTTGGGGAATTCCCCCTTACTTTAACCTCTGTCTACTACTGCAGATAAGCAAAGGCCAGCATGTGTTGATGCCCTTGGTCTTAAGCCCTGGCTAGACCAGATGTGTTGTTGGTCATGATGTAAAGTATGTTAGTGGATATGTTTGGTGAACTCAAATGATGCTAAAGGCAAATGTAGATATACCACAAATGATTGTCCTTCAGTATGGGTTCTATTTAGGGCTCATGAAATAATGTTTGTGACATTCAACAAACAAAAGCACAAAGGTTGAGAGTCCAAACTTCTTCAGGCATAAATTTTCATGGGCTCCAACCAACTTCATCTGAAGAAATGTGTTAGTTTTTAAGGTGCCACAGGACTCTCATTGTTCTTGCAGTACACAGATTAACATGGCTACCCCTCTGGAAACAAGCACAAAGTTTAGTCAAGACATGGCTATCAAAGAAGATGGGAATTCAACATTTTCAGACATCTATGAAGAACATCAGTGTGAAATAAGCACTTTCAAGGGGTTATTTTTGTTCATCATGAAACTAGATATGTTATTCTGCCAGTCAACCCACCTGGAATAGTGCTTCACTCCAAACACACTTATTTCAATTATGTAGTACCTAAGGCTTTGTCTGCTCTGCAATGATAAATCAATTTCCAAAGGGGTAGTCGTGTTAGTCTAGTCCAGAAAAAAAAAAACCAAAAAAAAAACCCCCCCCCCCCCCCCCCCGCAAAAAAAACCCCTCAAGGAGTCATGTGGCACTTAATGACTAACAGATTTATTTTTCACATGAGCTTTCGTGATCTTCAAAGCATCTGATGAAGTGGGATTTTCTCCCATGAAAGCTCATGCGAAAAATAAATCTGTTACTCTTTAAATGATAAATCAACCTATGTTAGGTCAACTTATAGTCATTGATTAATTACTGATGTCCATTCAATCCTCCTTCGGTCCATGCTTGTTCTCACCAAGAGCACTTCCACTGTCCTAAGAGGGGCAATGTGGGGAACTGAATGGCCAGACTCTCAGCTTTGCTGGCAGCTCCCTGCTGGAACCCAGCTGCCCCACAGGCTCCTGGTGGACCGTCCTCCTCCATCTTGCCTCCTTGTTCCCCAGTGGGAGCATCCAGCTGCTCAGCTGTCCCAGAGAGCTATGCCCAGCTTTCTATCAATTTAATGGCTCCCATGGAGCCCTGTTCACCTTGTCACATTTCTGGCTCACACAGCTCCTGTCCCCAGCAGTCAAACTCAGGCAGGTAGTGGAAACTGCTCCAGAGCCAGACTCTCTCACAGGCAGCTGCCTCACTGCAAAGAAGCAGTTGAGTGAGGCCAGATTCAAGTGGCATTTGAACTGGCTCCCTACTGCTTCCTACCTGGTGCAGTGCTGCTAGGAAGAGTAGCTGACTGTGCTCAAGGAGGCTCAGAAGGACACTGGCAGATTCCTCCTGCCCTCACAGGTAATGTGGGCACGGAGAGCATGGCAGCCACGGGCTGGGTGCAAGGTGGGTTCACTGTGCAAACGAGACGTGACCTTGGTCACATTTTCTCTGCTCTTGCCCTGCTCCTGCTCTGCCCAGACTGTTGAGGTCCCAGAAACAAAAGTCCATTTGTATGGTAGACTGTGCCTACAGTGCAGTGCCCCTGTAGTGTTTTGAGTGCGGCGCACCTCAAAGACTCTCCCACAGTCCATGGGCAGAGATGAGGCAGGGAGCAGCAGCCATTTAGCAAGGTTGGAGTGTGACAGGCACATCTGCTAGATGAAAGCTTCAGCCAGGAGAGGGTGAAGAAACCTGCACAGAGTGTTGGGAACCGGCTAGGACTGATGTGGGGTGGCTGTTTGTGGGTTTCCTTTTGAGCTTTGTTAATAAAGCCAGATCCCACAAAAGCTGATGTTTTACTGAAGGCAGGAAAGGTGACTATCTTTCACTGCCATCAATGGAACTAACCTTTTTCTATACTGTGAGGGATGGTTTGACAAAAATAAGAGATGCTCATCGATATCCTTTCTGAAAAAGGCCCTTTGAAACCTTGTGGTTTCTTTTATTTCACATAAACAGCCAGAACAGATACAAGGTGAGGCATGTCTTGTATTGAAATTCCTTTTCCTCTGGTGCCTCTGATTCAGTTCTTTTCCCAGTCTTGGCCTCAATTATCTCGTGCTTTGCTTATGGGAGGAAGCCTGCTGAGGTATTCAGCTTTACAATCCTGTCCCGTGTTTGACTGCTACCTCAGTTAGCTCTCCACTTCAGTTGTTCCAGTCTGATGGAGGAGAGCTCAGTAATTCATCTAACCGCCAGTAAACAGTACTAGCTATGTCAGTGGAAGATACTTAGGCTTTGTAAATTGTCACAGGTGGTGGATGATTCACACTTGAGTGACATCAATCATATCAATGTAAGTGGCAGTGTGGACAAAGACTCAGTGCTGTACAATTGACAGGGTTGTGCTAACACCTGAGCTTCTTGGGACCCTTTATTCCAACAAAATCAACACACAAGCTTTCCCCTTGCCCATGGGACTTGCTATTGTTTGGTTCCCTTTAGATTCAATTAAATGTTTTCTGAATCGAGAACAAAAAAACATATGAATGGCCCCGTGGGTCCCAGCAAGCGACTCATCAGAAGACAGATCAAAAATTGCACAAGTTTAATAATGCCTAGAGTCCCCACCTGGATTCCCCAGTGAGATTCAAAATGTTGACAAGGCCCAGTGTGTTGCATCCTGAAGTATAATGAGGAGCCCTGGGATATGGCCTCAGGGCACTGACCCTGCAAGCGGCAAGCGGCACTGAGCCAACCCCAGACTTATTTCTGATGTAGGCAATACTGGAGCTGGATTTCTCAACAGAGAGGAACATTTATAAGTTCATATCCATTTTTTTCTCAGTGCTAGGGCTGTGGCCAGCCACACCAGCAGGCCCTTCCTTTCTGCTCCATGTCATTGACCAGTGACTTCGGTTCACCCATACCCTTCTCATTCAGGTTATTCCCAATTACTCCAGTACACCCGTAACTGTCTGCACCAGGTCATTCTCAGATATTCCAGGACCCCACTACTCATCTGTATGGAGTCACTTGACTGCCTCACAACACTACTGGCCAGACCAGATATTTGATTGTCCCCTCTGGCCTGCCCCATATCATTCCCTAGCTAATCTAGACTCTTATACCCCAAGAAGCATTGCTATGTCTGGCCTCATTTCCCATGTCCTGTTGAATAACTGCATGACATTAAAGACCCTGTCCTCACAAAAATAAATATTTATTCTTCTCCTCCCCTGAAGATTTCACACCAATATCTACCATGCTTCCTATCTGACACATGGGAGTGGAGGGGTGCACAGCAAAGGGACTAACTTGGCTGAGTCTTGGCTTCTACTGGAAACCACGTTCTCCATATGAAAACACCAATAATGGTAGGTGATTGACTTGAAGCACTGAGTGACTGGAAACACACAAATTTTCATATGACCAGACCCAGATCCATTTGGCCAGGCAGCTGTTCTGTACCACAAGACCAGCGTTTGTGGCTACACCAAGCTTATTCTTCAGGCCTGAATGGAGAGATCCAAAGTTTGATAAGATTTGTTGTCTGCTGCTGAAAACAGATGCAAAGATTTTATTCCCAAGATGTGGGTTTAAGGATGTTATGTATCAATTCCCAGGCCTCAAGTTGTTTTTCCTAGAATTTTTCCACCCCTGGTCTCTGGGGCTCCACAAACTTCAGCAGTTGAGCCCCAGACCCTTGGGGAGGATGGAGGGAGGAAACCCTTTTCTTACACACTCCCCGACTCTGATTCCCATAAAACTTCATCTCCCTTCCCTCCACTACGTTCCTTTGCAAGTGGGGATGGGAATCCTGAGCTGTGTGTGGAGGAGACACCTGCAGTCTGAGAGACAGGGGGCCCTCCCCAGCTCTGATCAACACCTCAGACAGCCCAGACACATGCAGACTTCATCCCTGTGACCTCAGAGACACAAAAGGGTAGGGGCTGGAGGACCTTAGTGGGGTGAGGCTATATAACCACACTTCCACATCTGCCCTATATATCTGCATCTAGCTAGCTCTTTCCTCTTCTGTCCACCTCTTTCTTTCTTTACTGTCCCTCCATCTCCCTGTCTTTCTCTGTCCATCTACCTCACCTCACCTCCTCTCTTTCTCAACACTCATCCACCCCTCTCTGACTCCTATACTCTTTTTCCACCCAGCAACACCTAGCCTTTGTCAGCCCACCCACACTCAGTAACTCTCTCTCACCCACATCTCTGGTATTTCAAATGTTCCCAGGACTAAGGTCTCTGAGCTCTTTGGACCCTGCTGAAATAGGGTCCAGACATCCCTACTCAGCAGGGGTGCCTTTAGTAGGAGGCTCTGTCTTGCCCCTTGCTTCATTCACACACCAAGGGGATCTCAGTGTCTGGATGGGGGGACCCAACGTCCTTGCTTCACTGCCTCTGAGTGTCCATCTGTTGTCCAGATTTACCACATTCTCCTCCCAGTAAGGCCAGCCCCATGGTTCGGGAACTGACTTAGTCAGTCTCCATACCACCCTGACCCCCCAAACCATTAGAAATTCAGCCCCTCAGCCTGGCTCTGCCTCACTCCTAGAGCTCAGCAAGCACAGCAGGGTTTTCAGTGCAGGCAAGTAGAGACCACAGCTGAGACTCTGCCTGGCATTGGAGCACTGGAGCTGCCTGGAGCTTCCCCGGCAAAAGCAGCCTGGGGAGGACCAAGCCAGAGGTAAGTCATGTGAGGAGTTTGAAATAGACAGAGTGTGGGAATGGAGATGGGAAGAGTGTAACGAATGGAGCAACAGACAGCCTGATTGCGGGAGATATGATGATCAGGATGGATGGATGGTTACTAACACATCTCCCAAATGTGGACTGGGACCAGCACAGACACTGTGGCTCCTGTCTAACTCAGCTCCCCTGGCACCAATGGCTAGACAGAGCAATGGTGGGGGTCCAGTGGGTGCATGGATCTCCAGTAGGGACATCAGAACCATTTCTTTTTTGTATGTCCTTCTTCCCCTCATCTATTTTTCTCCTAAGCTTTTCTTTGTCTCTCTCAGTTTCTCTATTGGGTAGCTCCTAAATGGGTGTGAACAAACTATATTATGGCTAGAACAAACAAGGAGTCCTGTGGTACTTTAAGACTAACAAATTTACTTCTTGCCTGAACTTTTGTGGGAGAAAATCCCTCTTTGCCTGACCCTTTGAATATGGGGGAAATTACAGAATGGCAGGAAAGAAATGCAGGGAACTGCAAATCATGGGACCAAGTGAGATTTTAACAGCAAATGAAAGTGGTTGTTGAGAGTCACACACTGCAGATGTGGCCCTGTAGTGTGAGGCACTGGCTGGATGCATTGAGAGACACTCATTCCTCCAGCTGAGATCAGGGACCCATTGTCCCAGGCACTGACAGATGAAAAGTAAACCTGGGACACACAGTCTATGCACCACCTAAGTAGGCAAGAGACATAACTGGAGGAAGAAAAGATGTATTGTTATTGTTCACACTTTACAGAAGGGACCCCAGCTCCAGAGAGATGAGCTGACCAGCCTGAAATGATTTAATGATGCTGTGTCAATGCTGGGTACCAAAGCCAGATTTCCAGCAGCCTTAGCCCAAAACTTATCTCCAGGATCATCCATTTGAATGAAATCTCCCCACCCACTCTCCTTGCTCACTTTTAGACATTTCCCCTGGTCCTCCATCACACCAAGGTCATCACTATATTGCAAGGAACTTAGAGTGAATGGGGCAGGAAGCAATTGCCAGGTTAAGTTTCTTAGGCTGTTTTCCCATCACTCCTCAGCTCTTCCCCAGCTTGTCCCCAGCTAGGGTAAACAAAGCAAGCTCCTTGAGTCTCCTCATGTAAAGCAGGTTTTCCATTCCATGTATCATCCTTGTAGCCCTTCTCTGCACCTGTTCCTGTTTGACTATATCCTTTTTATACTTGGGGGACCAGAGCTACATGCAATATTCCAGATGGGGTCTTGCCAGTGCCTCTTGTAGTGGTACTAACACCTTCCTGTCTCTATTTGAAATACCTTATCTGTTGCGTCCTAGAACCACATTAGGTTTTTTCACAGACACATCGCACTGGGGGCTCATTGTCATCCTGTGATCAACCAGTACTCCCAGATCCTTCTCCTCCTCAGTCCATTCCAAACAATGCATCCCCAACTTATAGGAAAAATTCTTATTTGTTCATGAATGCATGACTTTACACTTCCAATTATTAAATTTCATTCTTCTCCCGATACTCCAGTTTATAAGGCAAACCAGATCACTTTGTGTTGTATTCCAGTCCTTCTCTGTATTAGCAATACCGCACAACTTGGTGTCATCCACAAACAATTCACCCTTCAGTATAAAGACTCATGAACTATGTCTACATCTGCCCAAATTAGTTCAGACTTGTTAGTCCGAACAAAGAACTTCAAGCTTAGTTTGCATTAACACCAGTTCAGTTCGAACTAACCTCTCGCTTCTAAGATGAAACTAACCACATGTTCTAGTTTGAACTAACTCTTAGTTAAAACAAAATGCATGGTTAATTCCTACTAACTGCCTTAGTTTGGACTTCTTAAGTCTGAACTAAACCCTAGTACAGGTATTGGCCAGACTTACTTCAAACTAAAGTTTGAAGTAATGTGCTTAGTCCAGACTAAGTGCCAGTACTAACTAGTCATCTTAGTCTGGATTAATTTGCCAGTGTAGACATAGCCATAGAGTACATAGACTCATAGGAATCATTGACCAGTGTCTTAACGACACAGAAAGAAAAAGTGAGTGAGGTAAAATACAGCAGACTAGGTAGGCAAAGTTATATTTTCTATTGGACCAACTTCAGTTGGTGAGAGAGAGAAAGCTTAGAGCTTACACAGAGGCCATCTTCTCCTCTCAGAAAGGCACTCCAAGTGTTACAGCTAAATACGAGGAAGGACAGAAGCATTTATAGTTAATACATATTTCAATGGACAGACCTCAGAAGATCTGCAGGTCTCACATACACCCATCACAAGATGAGGCACATCACATTCAGTGCACTAAATGCTCCAGCAACTATGTGAGTGAAACCAGGTGATCACTGTGCTCTAAAAGGAACTCCCACGGAAAACAATAATAGAAAAAAACCTTCTATCAGTTGATGGGTGAAAACTTGCTACAGTGACAATTCTGTAGCTGACCTCTCAGTCTTCATCCTCATTTGAATCTTGCACAACACCTTCAAAAGATCAGCCTGAGAGTGTCAGTTCATAACTTTTCTAGACACTAAAAAATATGAACTGTACAAAGACAAAATCCATAAACTACCAACCCATCCATCTCATCTTTTGTTCTTCTTCCTCTTCTGCTCATCTTCCCCTGTTTACTGGAGAGGTGTTACAGGCCGCTTGAGCTGGAACAGTCCCTTGAAATATATTTTAACTACCTGTGCAAACACACTTTTCCACCCTCATTTAGCTGTGAGGCTTTGACTCCATTTCCCAGACCTGTAGATCTCTGTGAAAGCACCAAAGCTTGTTTTTCTCACTGGCACAATCTGGCCAAATAATCAGAAGAAAAGCTATTTCCTCATCATCCTTGGGCTCTTCAATATCCTGGGACTGACCCAGCTACAATAACTCTACAGACAGGCAGATGAGAAAGTTTCTTACCATTTGCATCTACGTATTCAATATCATAGCTGTGTCAATCCCAGTATGTCACAGATTCCAGCCTTACCCAAAACCATTTGCTTAACATGTGAATGTCTTGGAATGTAAGCATGGCCCTATGGTCCAGCTAAAGCAGTATCCTCTCTTCCAACAGTGGTGAATGCCAGATGCTTTAGATGGAATGAATTAGCCATCCCTTTAGCCAATCTAAACAACTGGAAAACAGCAGTCCCTGCCTATCTGGCTAACAACCATTAATGGACCTATTCTTCATGAACATATCAAGCTGTTTTTTGAATCCCTTCTAGGATTCAAGGCTCATATTGCAAAAATACCACTTGCCAATCCCAACATCAGCACCCATTATCAATAATCTCTGTACTGCAGGTTATGTTTCACCCTCATTCTTTCGGGCCCCTACAGGTGATGGATGGCAAAGTGACATGGAAAGAAGGAAACCAAAGTTCATTCGGGGAATTCATCCTGCTTGGGGTATCTGACCGGCCGCACTTGGAGCTGCTGCTCTTTATGATCATTTTAATCTCTTACATCATAACCTTGCTTGGAAACACCACCATTATTGTGGTGTCTTGGGTGGACCCACATCTCCACACACCCATGTATTTCTTCCTCAGCAGCCTCTCCTTCCTGGACCTCTGCTACACCACCAGCCTTGGCCCCCAGATGCTGGTGAACTTCCTCAGTGCCTGCAAATCAATCTCCGGTGCTGGCTGTGTGGCTCAACTCTACATCTCCCTCTCTCTGGGTGGCACCGAGTGTTTCCTACTGGCTGTCATGGCCTACGATCGTTACGCTGCCGTCTGCCAGCCGCTGCGCTACACCACCATCATGAGCCGCCGGCTCTGTCTGCAGATGGTGGCCACCGCCTGTTTGTGTGGCTTTGGTAACTCCATGCTGCAGACCATCCTGACTGTGCAGCTGCCCCGGTGTGGGAGGAACCAGGTTGAGCATTTCTTCTGTGAATTGTCAGCCCTGCTCAAGCTGGCCTGTGTCGACACCTCTGCCAATGAAGTTGAGCTTCTTGCTAGTGCTGTGATTTTCCTGCTGCTGCCACTGGGCCTCATCTTGGTTTCCTATGGCTACATTGCTGCTGCCGTTCTCAGGATTCGCTCTGCCAAGGGAAGGCTCAAGGCCTTCAACACTTGTGCTTCCCACATAGCTGTGGTGTCGCTCTTCTATGGCACATCGATATCCATGTACCTGCAGCCTCCTTCCAGCTACTCCCAAGATCGAGGCAAGATGGTCTCCCTCTTCTACACCATGGTGACCCCCATGCTTAACCCCCTGATCTATACGCTGAGGAACAAGGATGTACACAGGGCCCTGAGGAGGTCCCTGGGGAAGAAACCAACTGCTCCGCTGATCTGAGCTGGGCAGGTGATTGGCACACAACTCTCAATGTCTGTCTCGCCTTCTGTAGCCTCTTTGCTGCCCACAAGGAGCTTTCTGCCCTCCCCACTTCGGGTATAACTCTCAGTTGAAAAGTCAACTCAGCAGTTAAGTTGATTTATGTCAGTGTAGCCCAGGAGTTGGCTTAATTGGCCTCCTAACGATAAGAAACATTGGGATGGGGGCTGGAGAGAAGGCGCAACACAGCTGGGAGCATTCCCAGCTGCATGCACCATATCCAAACTCCCCATCTTTCCTGATCTGGAACCTTTCCCTGCATCTCCCCACATGCTCAGCCTGACTCTTCATTTCTTCCTTTCTCAGCCTCATCTGGCATTTCCCCCTGTTCTCAGCCTGACACCGCATGTCTCCCCTTCTCCAGTCCAACCTCATATCTCTTTCCTTCTCCAGCCCCACCATGCATCTCTCCCCTTTGGAGCCTGACACCACATCTTTCCCCCTTCTTGAGCCGAACCCTGCATCTCTCTCTCTTTCTCTCCAGCCCGACCCTGCATCTCTCTCCTTCCCCTGACAAGATCTGGCATCTTTGTCCCTTCTCAGCCTGACCCCCTCATCTCTCCCTTCTCAGCCCAAACTTGCATGTCTCTCTCTTCCGTTCTTCAGCCCAACGCTGCACTTCTCTTCCTTTCTCCAGCCTGAACCTGTCTGTCTCTGCCCTTGTCCTTCTCCAGCTCCACCTGCCTAGCTCTCCTCTTGCTCTTTTCTAGCCCAACCCTGCATGTCTCCTCTTCTCTAGCCCAACACCCTGTGTCTCTTCCCTTGCCATCTGCAGTCTGATCCCACATCTGCACCCCTTCTCATCCCGCCCTTGTGTGTCTCTCCCCTTCTCCAGCCTGACCCCTGTGCCTCCCCTTCTCAGCCCAACCCCCCTGATATTGTTGTAAAACAAACAAGGAGTCCTGAGACACTGTTTAAGACTAACAAATTTATTTATTGGATGAGCTTTCATGGGAGAAAAATCCCACTTCATCAGACAGTTTGAAGATGGGGGAGCTTACAGAATGATAGGAAATAAATTCAGGGGAGTGTAAGACATAAGATCAGGTCACACTGTAACAGCAAATCAAAGCAGTTGTTAAGATTCAAACACTGTGAAACAGCACATAGAAAGAAAGAAAGAAAGAAAGAAAGAAAGAAAGAAAGAAAGAAAGAAAGAAAGAAAGAAAGAAAGCTGCTAGTTCTTTCAGATTAGATTGTGTGAAAGCAGGATTAAACCATGACTATGGATTTCTTTCCCATTACAGTAGGTGGTTTGATTTCACCTTCCTCTATGTGTTGTTTCCCAGTGTTTGAGTCTTAACAACGTCTGCACTGTCCCCTGCACTGGCAGTCACCCTCAGGCACCTGGTCCAGAGCCGGAGGAGAGAGGGTGTGGAGTGCTGCACTGGGACATCACCTGGCTACGTCAGGTTCCCTGATCTCCCTGGGTTCCCCATTGCCACATAAAATAGGTAGGGTGGTGTGGTCACTCACTTCCCCTGGTTAAGGAGTGGCCGGGAGAAAGGGGGGCAGCTACCCACAATGCAGTACTCCTAGGGTCATCTAGCAGCTGCCTGTGTGAGACATGGGCAGTCTCCTGCCATTTTGAGTATGGACACTCAACTGACTTCATATGGTCTACTTTAAACCAGCTTAAAGTAGACCTTATTAAGCTGGCTTAATAAAACACCACAGTATAGACATAGCCATCCTGCCTATCCACACAAACGCTCTCCTCTCCCACCCTACAGAGCTAGCCTGCCCTGATCCATCCCACAATGTACCTCCCCTTCCCAACCCCACGTCATCTGCTTTCAGATACCACTGAACGCTATCGTCCTCCAACTTCTAGGAACCTTCCCTGTTCTACTGTTCAGAGATTTTTCTTTGTTTCCACTGTGGTTGCAAAGGGACTCCTGTTCAGATCAGGACTGTACTGCTGATGCAAAAACAAAGTGAGAGACAGTGCCTGGCCAAACAGAGATCAGGGCCCCATTGTGCTGGGTGCTGAAGAGTGGGAGGATAGTCCCTGCACCAAAGACCTCATGGTCTAAACAAAGGAAATGGTGGGAGATGAAACTGAGGCACAGAGACTGAAGTGATAGTGTAATTCACATGAAACAGAAGCACTGGGAATATAATCAAGACCTTTGAGTTCAGATCCATGGGCCCTCAGTGTTGCCTTCACCATTTTATCAGGAAGCTCACAATATTTTCTTTTTTCCTTAAGGCTCCTGGAGGAATCAGATTATATGAGATTTTATTAAATTGTTACCGGTGGACTCTTCTTCCTTGTCTTCTGGTTTCTGAGCCTTTAAGGCACATTTGGGTCATTTTTTAAAGGTGTCTCCACATCCACAAATTGCAGATGCTTCCTTTTTCAAATGACAGCTTGGATCCTCTTGTAACCATGTGAATTGAGCAGTTACAGGTGTCAGGTTAAAAAAAAATATAAGGAGAAAATTGAAAAAAACCCTCCACATTCAGCATCAGATCACCTGCCAAATTTTCAAAGGTTGTCAAACCCTTCTTGAATCGGGAGGCTCCATAACTACAGTTATGTTGGGTTCTTATCACCAAAAAGATGTTAGAAACAGACATATAACAAAGAGCCCAAAAGTATGTGGCTTTATTATGGAAAGACCTAAGAACCAGCCAGACTGGCTTTACCTACATCTATTACTTTGGCAACCCACTATCCATTTCTAAGGCCACCCAATATACTACAACAGCCTACTAGTGCAGTACAGTAGAGCAAACTGCTCCTATAGCTCAGGCAATCAAGGGCCTTGCCGTTGGGGCTGAAGGTCCCTGAGTGGAACCCTGCTGATGCAATTCCTCTGTTGGAGCAAAACATAATCAAAAATGAAAAAAAAAATCCCCTTCTCCAACTGAGCCATCTGCTCAGATAGTGCTCCACCCAGCCAGAAAGTACTGAGAAATAGGCTGAATCCAGACACACCCGACCCCAGCCAGGCAGAACTTCATAGCTGCTCAGAATTTAATGAGGGAACTGGTTTCAAGCCCACATCTTCCCGCTCCAATAGCCTAGATGCTGAAGGGATGGAGTCACAGGTAGAGGTTTGTGGCACATAGGTGAGCAGTTCTGCATCTATCCAAGAGAAGGCAGTTGTGATTCACTGTCATCCCACAAAGTCTGTAGGTGACAGACAATAACAACCAGCCCTCATGATCTCATTCATGGATCTCAAAGTGCTTAAGGACAGAGATCAGAATTATTATGCTCACTTGACAGATGGGAGTCAGAGTCCCATGCCTCAATGGCATCCTTGAGAGAGAGACTCCATTCTGCTCAGGCTCCTTCATTCCCCAGTCCAGGCTGCAGGCACCCAGTGAGATACAGAAAGGTGACTGCAGGAGGGGCATGGCTGGGGAATTGCAGCTCTTCTCTGCTCCTTAGTAGGCCTATGGGAAACACAGCACACCAGGGAACAGCCTGCGGCCTGCTGTCCTGACATTCCAGGATGGCTCGTTCAGTCAGCTTTTCAGTAGGAAATCAATCCCTAAAAACCCTTTGCAATGAAGCCGGAAGCAGCCTCTTTCTCTTTTGTTATTGGTAATCACGAACCTTCCCGTTCCATGGCCCCACAATTCCAACCTGGCTTAGGGCTTTAAATAGATGCCCATCACCCAAGCCTCAAGGAAATTGAGCTCAACTCTATTTTAGGTTGGAGTTGAATCCAGGATTCCTGCATGGGGCTATGATCCTGCAAAGACTGGCCCAGCTTTCTGCCATCAAATCAAATTTGCCAACTGTCCACTAGACGTGTGTTAATGCTACCTCCGAAACAGGGACTGGAGATGGGGGCCCAATGGCTCTGAGTGAGATATAGTCTGGGGTTGGGGTGTTCTCCTTAGTTGCCTTTGTGCTGTGCTCCTCTTTGGCATGTGAAATTCCCACTGAGTGTGGATTCTTCTTGCTAGACTTGAATTCACTTCTTAGTTTGGTAGGGAGAAAACGTCAGTGGTCCTTCTGGCTCTGCTGTGAACTCACCCACTTCATGTCACAAACAGCAAGCATTTGTAATGACATTTGGAGTCACCACTTGACACATCCTCCAGTGGTGCATGGGAGCTGGTGAGATAACAGTGTCCCGGGGCAACGGTATCCAGTGCAGGGCCCCTAACACTTCAGGAGACATCGGCAGGAAAGTAGGTCCTTCTCATTTTTCTTGCGTCACTAAGCCCTAAAATTCTTTAATACAGGCCTGCTTGGACTCCAACAAAATATCCCTTACCTCCATTTCACACTTTCCCCTGCCGCCCAATAATGTTTCTTTTCCACTTGGATGGGGAGCTGGTGGCTTTCCAATAATCCTAAATGGGACTCGCCATTTCCATAGACAGCATGAATGGAATTCAGAGGGTGAGGGGAGGAGGGGGATGACCACACACACGAGCTTCTGTGTCTAAGTCACCATATAGTGCTCAGCAGCAAAAGCAGAAGACAGTCAAGGAGTCTGGGTTCCCACCCCACTGATCTATTGGCTAGCCCACTACTCTCCCAGTGGTGGGAACAGCATGCTGGAGTCCTGGCACTGACTCATTGCCTTGCCAGAGTTAATGGCCTGAACATCTGAGTTTGAAATTCCAGATATGGCACCATGCACTCACACCAGCATGCTGTTCTCTGCACTGACCGTCTCTTGACAACTGTCTCAGCCCCCCATTTGAAGGAGTAGTCCCTGCACTGTACTGTTTGCATGGTGTGGTCTGGGTTTACAAGGTCCACAATAGGTTGGAGGCATGGGAGATCAGATGTAGGGACTACGGTGCAGATGAGGCTGTGACTAGAGCAGGGTGGGACCCCAATTGTGGTGTACTGTTAAGTTGCTGGGGTCACCCCTCTCCAGACAACATCCCTGCCCCAGATGGCTATCCTGGAGGAGTCTCATGGTCTTCCTGAGGCTTGGGATCCCTGGGGCTTCACAACCTCATCAGCTGAGTCCCATCCCACTGGGGAGGCTTCTGGATGGCACAGTTCCATCTTCTCAGCTTCAGCATCCATAAGGACCCTGACTGCTCCCTCCCCTTCACAGACCTATGGGGACAGAGGCAGCTATCATGAGATGCACCAGGAGAGCCATACACTGTCACAGATACCTGAGGTCCTTCTCAGTTTTGCTTCAGAGCTGGATGAGCCCAAGGGTCATTTGATATTGTTGCCATGCACCTAAAGAGCTCAGCACACAGGTTTGGCATCCAAGCCCTTCTAACCATCTTTCCACTGTGCTTGTCTACATGTATTCAGCTCTCTGTGTCTCTCTCCCCTGCTTGATATACTCCTGCTCACCCAACTCACTTTCTCTTCCTCTGTAACCATCTACTTCTTCCCCACCCTATCCATCAGCCCATCTCTCTGCTCTGCTATTCATCTCCTTTTTGCACATTTAGCCATCCTTCACTCTTCCTCTCTTTCTCCTAATTTATTTCCCTCTCCCACTCCTTCAAATCCATCAATTCATCTCCACTTTTCTCTTTCCTGTTTCATCTGACCACATCTGGCATCAACTGGTCTATCCATACTAAGTCTCTCATGATCTCAGTGTCTTTAATTCTTCTCCAGGATTTCTATCATTCCATCATTGTGGTCTCTCAGCTTCTAGGAGACTCTTCCAGCTGAGAGAGGCTCAAGGATTACACACTAGCCTGGGACACATGTGTTGGGTGTGCTCCTCCTGTCCCCAGTATTTCACCTGCACACAAAGTGGGCCACCAGAATGTGTAGGAAAATACCTTCAGCCTCTGGATTTTCAGAGTCAGATGCAGACAATGCTGCCCCATGACAAGGGTTATAGTTAGCTGGTCTATTAGACCATAAAGCCCCTTACACATTCAGTTCCCAGAAGAGAGCTGACTTATCCCAGAGCCTCCCAAGGAAAAGAGTGGGGGGGCTCAGTGTTGGAGACCAGAGACTGTCCTGTTATTAAAGCCCCAGAGCTGTAAAGGAACAAGGGATCCATGGTGAATGGAGGTGAGTCTGGCTGCTTTCTCACCACTTGTTCATAATCGTGGTTTTTATTCCTGGGAAAAGCCCAGGAGCTGGGGAGCATGTGGGATTGTTAACTGTATTTTCTCTCTCAAATGAGTATGATAAAACCTGTGGAAGTGATGTGAGGATAAACCCATTAAAGACTGTGAGGTGCTCAGATACTATCGTGATGGGGACCAGACAAGCACCACAGAGAAGCAGAGTTGATTAGGGTTGGAATCTGTTTTATCAAGTCTCTATACCCTTCAAACATATGGAGGGATAACTTTACACAGGTGAGTAGCTGATCTGCTGTGTAAGCATCTGTGGAACTGCAGCCTGTGTTTGCAAAGTGCCATGTAAATCTGTTGTCTCTTGATAGACCCTGATCCTACTAAGTTTCACACACATGCTTCATTTAAGTCCATGGCCTGCCCCACTGAAATCAAACAGATATGGTTTGGGTAGAGGAAATCAAAGCATGTAGGAAACATGGGCTTAATTTACAACGGTATTTAGGTGTTTACAGCTGCAGATGTATGTTAGGTGCCTAATTCTGATTGAAACAAAAGAGAGATAGGTACTTAACCTGTGTAGGAGCTTGGAAAATCTGATCCCCTAATGATCCTGAAAGTCAGTGAGGTTTGGGTGCATCGCTCCTAAAAGCTGCTTTGGAAACCCCAGCTCTAATTGCTTCTAGTACCAGAGTCTAACTTATTATTAGAGGTACTTGGTTTTATCCTGCTCTGAATACTTAGGCTGTGGTCCTTGTTAGACACATAGATAAATACATACACAAAAGCATTTCATGTTTATAATGGCAGAAGAATTTTTGAACTGTATGGCTTAGTAGGGGGATCACCAGATATCATTTGATCTATACTCCCATCAGAGACAATATTAAGATTAGCCACCTAGACCCTACGTCACAAGTGTTTATCCAGCTGTTCTTAATCTCCCAGCATGGTGTGATATTCTGGGGTACAATCCAGACTAATAAGGGTTTGTGTTACCCCTGCCCTGTATCGATGGGTGCCTCACACTCTTTTGTTGTTATCACTTCAAATGTAGATCACAGACAATCAGTCTGCAGATCACACTCTGGATGTCTGTGTGTAGCCCTGATCCAGTGATGCTGAGTCCCCAGTAACCTTACGTCAACGGACAAGCCTTATACTGACTTCCAATAGCTTTGATGACTACAACACATCTTATCACAAATTTCCTTCCACCCCCAACCATCAAATGCGTGTTCAGCTTGTTCCTTAAGAATTCAGGTATTTTAGTCCATTACCCCTCAAAGGGATCAATGTCCAAGAGTTTGCTACATTAATTGGAGTTATCACACGATTCAGTTTTAAAGCAGCAATTAATTAGTTTTGACTAGTACAACACTTTCTTTAACTGCAAGGAGAGAGGTTTTAAGTCTGTATCAGTATAAGGCATTATAGTCAGAAATGGTTCCAAGAGTAATAAAGATAAAATGTTTCCTAGCACTAAAACTTAACAAACTAGACTAGGTTCCAAGTGCAACCTCTGACCACATGTTCCTAGTAAGATTGTTGAGCAAATTCTCAGGCCCGAATCCATTCCCAAGAAACAAAGGCTGTTTTGTTTGTCTTCTTAGTGAAAGAGAAAGAGATGGGTAGGGAGAGGCACCACTGGGGTGTTTTTACCCCTCACTTTTATTGTCTAGTCCCGATTTGCAATGCATTTTTTGAGGGTTATTCCTAAAGTTAATTCTCATAGGGCAAGAGTTCGTAGAAAGATGTTCCATGCTGTAGTTTGTTTAAAAGCAAGTTGGGTTCTTCCTGCCCCCCTTCTTTGACAAAGACTGGCCACTTGACAGATAATTGTGCATCAACTTTGACGATATCTGGCTGGACTCCTTTGTATTTCAGAAACTGGTTTATCCAGACTTGTCTGGTAAATGCATTTCAGACCTAATGTCATCTTATGTTAATAAATGTACATATAATGTTGATACACACATTTAATCATGGTATAACTGACCAGTGAATTATTATTTTTCAAAAGAGACCTCTCACAACATATTTTGTACAAAGAATATTGCTGTAGTGAGGATGGTGTTTATAGAGGTGTTCGTTTGTTCCCAGATGAGGATTTCACACTCACCCTGTGTAACCTATTCCAGGGATTAACTACTTGTAGAGTTAGCCCTTTCCTACACTATTGAATCAATTTGGTCTATCTCTGGAACATCAAAAAACCCCAAGAAGTCTGGTGGCATTTTTAAAGACTGACTGGTTTATTTTTTTGCATTTATAAATTTATGTATCACATTTATAAATAAATCTGTTAGTCTTTAAAAGTGCCACTGGACTCCTTGTTTGTCTTGCTGAACTAAATTAACATGGCTACCCCTTCTGGATTCTGGAACTAAGTAATTTATACTGCTTCTATATGGGAGTAAATCACAGTCTTGCATAGTAAAGCTACACTGACTTAAGTACTGGTGTAGGCAGTGCTGTGTCAGTGGAAGAGCTTCCTCCTCCAACACAGCTACTGCCTCTCTCAGAGGTGGATTAACTAAAGTGATAGAGAGGGTTTTCCATTGGCTTGGAGTATCTTCATAAAAGTTTTACATCAATGAAGCTGTGCTGATGCATCTGAGATAAATTAGCCTTTTAAGTGTCGACCTGTTCTCAGAAAGTTTTCCTAATATCTAACCTAAATCTTCATTAGCACAGGCTAACCCAATGACCTTTGTCTTATCCTTGATGCTGTGCTCTTTCCCCTTCCCTGAGTGAGTCACTCCACCCCCTTGGACAGAGTGGGCCAGCCCATGGGGCAGACTCCACTCTCTTGCCCTGTCTCTGTGCTGGCCCTCCATGCCCTAGGGCAGTACAGCCAAACAAAGGGACGGCCAGAAGAGCAGAAGCCAGCTTCCTGGCTGGTTTCTGCTTCCTCTGAGTTGGCTGTTCCCCACCCTAGAGGGTGATGCAAGTCAGCCCAGCGCGGATGCCAGTTTCGTGTTCTGCACCCATTCCCAAGGGCACAAAACCAAAAGCTGTCTTGGGGCACCACAGACCTTTGGGCTGGGCTTGGCCATGAAGGGATTTTTTTGGTGGGGTAAAGGTGTCCTGTGTCAATATCCTATTACTGCTGCCAAATACCACTTCTTTATGATTTAATTTTCTATTACATTACTATTACAAGTAAGAATAAAACTACAGTTGTAGCTAGGAGCCTCTGTCACAACCAGAGCCTGTACAAATAGAGAATAAAAGATATTCAATGATAGAAACATTCACCTGCCATCCAGTCACACAGGGTCTTCTATAACAGTCATAAATGGACCTGATTCATACAGAATAAATGGGCCTGCCCCTAAATTTGTCTTTCCTGTGTATGGCTGATGAGGTTCCTCTCATCCTTTGTGTCCTTTCCCTGCAGGAGGAAAGAGGCAATGGGAGCTCCCAGTGGGAGTTTATCCTATTAGGCGTCTCTGACCAACCGCGCCTGGAGATGCTGCTTTTCGTCGTCTTGCTGGTCTTGTACATCTTGAACCTCGTGGGGAACTTGGCCATCATCATGGTCTTGTGGCTGGATCCCAATCTCCACACCCCCATGTACTTCTTTCTTAGCAACCTCTCTTTCCTGGATCTTTGCTACACCACCAGCATTGTTCCTCAGATGCTGGTGAACTTTTGCAGTGTTCACAAGTCCATCACCTGGGTTGGCTGCGTGGCCCAGCTCTACATCTTCCTCTCACTTGGCTGCACCGAGTGCCTCCTGTTGGTCGTCATGGCCTACGACCGCTATGTTGCTATCTGCCAACCACTGCGCTACACCACCATCATGAACCGCCGCCTCTGCCTACAGATGGCATCCACTGTCTGGCTGAGTGGCTTTGGAAACTCCATTGTGCAGACCATCCTGACTGTGCAGGTCCCCCGGTGTGGGCGAAACCGGATCGATCACTTCTTCTGTGAGGTTCCGGCCCTACTCAAGCTGGCCTGTGTTGACACCTCTGCGAATGAAGCTGAGGCTTTTGCTGTCAGTGTGATCTTCCTGCTGGTGCCACTGGGCCTCATCCTGGTCTCGTACTGTTACATAGTCTTGGCCGTGCTGAGGATTGGCTCAGCCAAGGGCAGGCTCAAGGCCTTCAACACCTGCACCTCCCACCTGGCTGTGGTGTCGATCTTCTATGGCACAGCCATATTCATGTATCTACAGCCTCCATCCAGCCACTCTCAGGACCAGGCCAAGATGGTCTCCCTCTTCTATGGCATCTTCGCTCCTGTGCTGAACTCCCTGATCTACACACTGAGGAACAAGGAGGTGCACGGGGCCCTGAGGAGAGTGCTGGGGAGGCTCTTATGGAATAAGAAGGCGTGAGTCAAAGAAACAAATAGGGATGAGTTGATTTGGTTTTCTATTGGGCAGCACTTCCAATCCAGCCCAAGATCTGGGAAGTGGGGGGCAGGTGAAGAGACATGGAGCCTTTTTCCAATAGGTGTAACTCTCTCCTCCTCCCTAGCTTACTTGGGAGCAGGCAACACTCATGTGTGTGCAGGCGCCTAAGTTTGCTGATGGCAAGGGGATAATGAATTTCCCAGTAGTGATGTGGGTTAAGTGGGAATCTTCTATCCTCTGCTGCAGTTCCTTTGCTCTTACAGGAATTCAAAACTGGCAGTGCCTCCACCTGGCTGGATCTTGTACATTCTCAGTGGCATGCCTTGAGAGCCTCCAGGACAAAACCCATGGTAATAAGAATAATACTCTGTGGCATGGATCTAACTCAAAAATACCAATTGTGTATGTAATGCATCTAATATACTTACATGAGTGTTTAACAACCTTTACGTAAACTAAGAAACCTTGGCATTACCAGCCAAACTTAAATCCACGGGGACACTTGAATAAATCAATAAACACAGTAATAAATGAAATGTATCTAACCGGAATTTTTACTGTCATTATTTACTCCACCTCCGAAGTGCACCTTCCCCAAGAGTTCAGAGCCCTTACTTATTGCTTGCATGGGTATGGCTTGAGGGTCTGACAAAGGAGACAGTGCTCTACTGGTTCAGTGTTTCAGTTCAGTTTGAAGATGGCCTAGACAAATGTCAGTTACTTTAGTCCAGGCTCAAACAGAAACTCTCTGCCTCTTCTCAGGGCCAGTCAGTCTCTCTACTGTGCCTTTCCTTGGCAAACCCTGCTCCAAAACGGGGGTTCAGGCAGTCACCGCACTCCCTGCAGGTCCCACTTAGACAGCCTTGGGTTGAGCAAAGTCACCAGCAGCTGAAGCTCTCTATTGAAACAAACCTCCCACAGGTTCCCTGAAGTAGCCTTGGGACCTTAGAGCAGTCTCCAACAGCTGCCAGCTTGGGCCATGCTCTCACTCCATAAAGGAGTCCACCATGCTGTCCTGTGCTCCCTGGAGAGGAGGGAAGGGTCTCTCTCCCGCTTTTCTCAAGGCAAGTTGCAGTCTCCCAGGCAGAATGTGCAGCACACAGGATCTTATCTGTAAACCTCCCAATCAAGTTCAGAGGCACCTCAAGCAGTGGGTGCCTACATAGGTTTTCACTTTAATACCTCTGGTCATGTACACACACAGTGCCAGATCTGGAAACCAGAATTCACTCACCTCCTCCCACTATAAGCCCTAGGAGTCACAAGAGCTTTTCAAAGCCAGGGAACAGAATTGGGCACTGCCCACAAACAAAGCTGGCCAGGGTGGAGGAGACAGAGTGATGCAAGCACCTGTGAGTCATCTTTCTGCACTGGGTTTAGCCATTCCAGACCAAACACACATCTGGAGTGGCTGATATAGAGCTCCATTAATAAAAAATTAAAGAGGGGTAATATACTTAATGCCAATCAGTGTGCATTTATGGAAAAGAAATCTTGTTAAATTAATACAATATTTCTTTTAATGAGATTGTAAGGTTGGTTGATAATGGTTAATAGTATTAGTGTTCACATAATTGACTTAGAGTCCTGTAAGTCATTTGACTAGGTACTGCATAACATTTTTAAAAATACCAGACAGGTGCAAAATCATCATGGCACATGAATTAAAGTTTGGCTAACCAACCAGTTTCCACTTGCAATTATAAATGAAGAATGAGTAAATGTAAATTGTAAACAAGTGTATGGGTTTTTTTCTAATGGGTCCCACGGGGTTCAATTCATAGTAGTACACTGCAAATATTTTTATCTGTAACCAAGTGGAAATTTTTAGAGATGTAGTTGTGTTAGTCTAGTTCAGCAAAACAAACAAGGGCTATGTCTACATCTACTTTTTTAGTTGGGACTTGCTAGTCTGAACTAAATAATCTAAGGTTAGTCCAAACTAAACTCGGGCTACTTTTGACTAACCGTGTGTTCTTAGTTTGAACTAGCTGCACATCCTAGTTTGAATTAACTTTTTAGTTCAAACTAGGCCAAGCATCAAGTTAGAGCTCACCGGCTAGTTGGAAATTCTTTAGGTCAAACTAGCTATTATTTCGGGTCTTGCCCATGCTTAGTTTAAAGTTTGAACTAAGTCTGCTAGTCTGGATTAACCAAGGGGTCCAACTAGTGCAGACTAAAGTTTGGCTAGTCTGTACTAAGAAATTTCTTTGTTTAAATTAAGCAAAGCCTAGTGTGCCCATGGGCCAAATTAGTCAAGACTAAGCTTCCTTAGTCCAGACTAATTTTGCACTGCAGATATAGCCAAGGAATCTTGTGGCACTTTTAAAGAATAGCAATTTTATTTATCTCATGAGCTTTTGTTGGTCAATGCTGCATCGTCAGATGCCAAAATAGAAACCGTACCTGGTGGAGGGGAAAAAAAAAAAAAAGCAATGAAGGGCAGTTGGAAGCAACTTAAATGCAGCATCTTCTGACCCTAATATTTTTGATTTATTTACTAAAGTAATTGCAGCATTGTAAAACACTTTTATGAGGGTAACTTCATTTGAATACATGAGGTTCTGTGGCCTGATGGCTAGTGTGTTGGCCTTATACAAAATTGACCAAGGCTGTACCTAGCTTGAGCTATTCAAAGGTGGTTGTTTCAAATCGAACCATGGTCCCTTTAATTACTTCCTGACTACCAGTGTGGCTTTTACAAAATACGTAGTCACTTGAGTACCACAAGAAAACAGCAGAAAGCCATGCCAGATGTTCAGGGCATAAGAGTCTCTCCCTTTGTCACAGCAGGGCGGGGAGATGCACTTTCACTTGTAGTGAAGTGGGGGAAAAGAACTCAAAACTGCTTCTAGTGTCAGAAAGAAGGTGATAACCTTCTACCAGGGATCCCATGTGGGTCTAAACTTCTGGTATTGGGGGTGGTTGAGGTGCTGCTACCCAGCAGTGGTCTCTTTGGGCTATAGCGGTGAGCCCTTTTCGAGCCAATGATGGTTGGTGGATCTTTTATAAACCTTTTTGGAAAGTATCAACTACATGTTATTCAGAAACTTTGGGTTCAAACCCTCAAAGAGTCACTTTCACCATCTTTGGTTGCAGGGAGTGGTGCTTACATTTGGGTCTTGTTCCTTTCAGCAGGGTGATGTAGGGGTTACCCTGGCAGCTTTCAAAGTAGCTGGTCTGGGTTTAGTTACTAGCTACCTTTCACTACAGGAATTGCAGTTTCAGAAACAAAAGAAAAAAGTGGTTCAAGGGTGGAGTCTGTGGTGCAATGGCTAGTGTGTTGGCCTTCTGTGGTGTTACTCTTCCTATGTAAGACATGAGCCATTCAAAAGTTGTGGATTCAAATCCCATCAAAGTCACTTTAGCTCCTCCTTTGCTACTATTGAGTCCTTGACTGAACATGCAGTAAGTTAAATGAGGCTGAACAGGGTCAAAGTGTGACACTGTCTGCCTTTAGAGAGTCATTCATTGTTATTTTCCATACCAGTATTTGTAATAATCCATATATGATATGCCATGTTTGGTACCGCTAGAAAGGTGGTTATCTTCTAGGAATGATTCTATGGTTTGTGTTTAGCTGTCATATCTGTATTAGAAGTTAGGAATAGGTTTGTTCTATTTGTGCTCCAAGTTACTTGATTCTGCGACGCTGCCAGAATGAAGTCCTGCAATCATTCCATTGTCTCCTTAATGGCCCATTAGGAAAGTTCCCAGTTATAGTGCAACCAGGAAGAAGTTTGTTGAGCAACTAGGACTTGCCCATGAGACTTAACTCCATTTTGATTTGCAAAGACTGTACTCAGCAGGGGCATCGCTAGCGCCTGGCACACGGGGCATATGCCCGACTTTCGGCGCCAGTGCCGACCTCTCCCAGCCCTGGCCCTGGCTCTGGCCTGGGATTGAGGCTGGGAAACCCGCTGCGGCTCCTGCTTCTCCAGGCATGGGATTGAGATGGGACACCCATGGCAGCACCCGCTTCTCCCGGACCCAAACCTGGCCGGGGGGCTGGGCCCAGGCTGGAGGCAACAGGAGCCCGATGAATGATTGGGCCTGAGCGTGAGACCATGGCCTAGGGGGTGTTACCCTGGGCCCAGGGGATGGGGCCTGGGGCCATGCCCCGGGCATTATTTCAGGGCAGCAACATTCCATCTGCTCAGCATGGGGAAGGACAGAGGTAATAAAAGCCAGCAGCTCCAGTTCCATTTTGTCTTTAGTCTCAACTCTGAAACCAACAGTCTCTGGAAATATTTTTCTGCAACTGAACAAAGGACTGAGAGCCACCCAGGTGCTGGGTGTATATAGGGGCATTGCTCATGCCTGGCACATAGGGGACGTACCCTGAGTCCCAGCGCCAGTGTCCGCAGTGGAGCCCACCTCTCCTGGTCCTGTCCCTGGCCAGGGATCTGGGGCTAGGCTGGCAGCAGGAGTAGCCCAAAACCAGATCAGACCTTGGCTCTGGATCGTGACCAGGGAGTGGGGGGCCTAGGCCCAGGGGGCAGGGCCTGGGCCCATGCCTGGGTTTTTTCACTGGGGCAGCAACATTCCTAGGTGTATACCAAAAGGATTGGACTAACAAGCAAACTCCAAACTACTTCATCAGATGCATTTGATGAAGTGGGTTGGAGCCCCTGAAAACTTATGCCTCAAGAAATTTGTTAGTCTAAAAGGTGCCACAAGACTCTCGCTGTCTTTGCTGTGCACAGACTAACACGGCTACCCCTCTGGAAACAATCTCAGTGTTAGTCAGGACCGGGCCCCTAAAGAAAATAGGAATTCAACATTTTCAGACATCTTTGAAGAACATCAGTGTGAAATATGCACTTTCTATGCCACTGAGGGGTTGTTTTTGTTCATCCTGAAACCACAGATGTGATTCTGCCACTCACCCCACATGGAATAGTACTTTACTCCAAACACATTTGTTTCTCTTATGTAGTACCTAAGGCTTTGTGTGCTCTACAAAGATAAATCAGCCTATGTTAGGTTAAGTTATAGACGTTGATTAATTACTGATGTCCATTCAATCCTCCTTGGGTCCGTATTGTGCATCCTCACCAACAGCGCTTCCACTGACCTAAGAGGGTCAGTGTGGGGAACTGAGTGCCCATACTCTCAGCTCTGCTGGCAGCTCCCTGCTGGAACCCAGCTGCCCCACAGGCTCCTGGTGGACCGTCCTCCTCCAAAAGAGGTCCCAGAAGCAAGAGTCCATTTATATGGTAGGCTGTGCCTTCAGTGCAGTGCCCTTTTTGTGTTTGAGTGCAGAGAAGCCCAAAGACTCTCCCATGGCCCATGGACAAAAAAGGAGGCAGGGAACAGCAGTCAGCTAGGAAAGTTGAAGTGGGAAGGGCACATCTGCTGGGGAAAAGCTTCAGCCAGGACAGAGTGAAAAGCCCTGCACAGAGAGCTGGAAACCAGCTAGGGTGGACTGATGTGGAGCGGCAGTCTGTGGGTTTCCTTGTGAGCTTTGTTAATAAAGCCAGATCCCACAAAAGCTGGTGTTTTATTAAAGGCAGGAAAGGTGACCACATTTCACAGACATCAGCTGAACTAACCTGTTTTCTACACTACGAGGGATGGTTTGACAAAAATAAGAGATTCCCATTGGTATCCTCTCTGAAAAAGGCCCTTTGAAAATTTTTGATTACTTTTGTTTCATGTAACCAGTCAAGGACAGAAACAAAGTGAGGCATGTCTTGTACTGCAATTCCTTTTCCTCTGGTGTCTCTGATTCAATGCATTTCCCAGCCTTGGTCTCAATTTTCTGGTAACTTACCCATGGCAGTAGTCCGGCTGAGGTATTTGGCCTCAAAATCCTGTACCGTGTTTGACTGCTACCTCTGTTAGCTCTCTGCTGCAGTCAGTCAAAGCTGATGGGAGAGAACTCATCCATTGATTCAATTCATGCACCTGCCAGTGAACAGCAGTAGCTATGTCGGCAGGAGCTACTTAGGCTCTGCAACTTATGTCACAGGTAGTGGATTATTCACACTCTCAAGTGATGTCAGTCAAATCAACATAAGTGGCAGTGTGGACACAGACTCAGTGTTGTACAAATGACAGTGTCATGCTAACACCTGAGCTTCGTGGTATCCCTTATTCCAATAAAATCAACACACAAGCTTTCCTCTTACTTGTGGGACTTCCTCTTATTTGGCACCCTTTGGATTCACTTAAATGGTTTCTGAATCTGGAACAAAAAACACATTAATGGCCCTGTGGGCCCCAGCAAGCTGCTCATCAGAGGATGGATCAAAAATAGCACATTTACAAAAGCCCAGAGTCCCCACTTGCTGGATCCCCCAGCGAGAGCCAAGATACTAACAAGGCCCAGCGTGTCACATCCCGGAGTCTAATGAGGAACCCTGGGATAGGGCCTCAAGGCACTGACCCTGCAAGGGGCAATTGACACCGAGCCCACCGATGGCTTATCTCTGATGCCAGCAGTGTTGGGTCTGGATTTCTCACTAGAGAGGAACATTTATAAGTTTGTAACCAATTTTTTCTCAGCACCAGGGCTATGGCCAGCCACACTAGTAGCCCCTTCCTTTCTGCTCCATGTCATTGACCAGATACTGTAGTTCATCCATCCCCTTCTCCACCAGGCATTCCCCAATTACTCCAGTATCCCCATAACCATCTGAACGAGGTCCCTGATCATGTGTAGAGAGCCATTCAACTGCCTCACAACATCACTGGGCAGACCAGATATTCCATTGTTCTTTCTGACCTGCCCCATATCATTCCCCAACTAATCCAAACTCCTTTAATCCTTGAAGCATTGCAATATCTAACCCCATTTCCCATGTCCTGTTGAATAAATTCATGGCCTTAAAGACCCTGTCCCCACAATAATAAATATTCATTCTTCTCCTCACCTGAAGATTTCACATCACTATCTGCCACGCCCCATATTTGACACATCACAGTGGAGGGGTGCACAGCAAAGGGAATAACTTGGTTGAGGCTTGACTCTACTGGAGACTAGGTTTTCTGTATGAAAACTCCAATAATAGTGGGCCCTAGACTTGAAGCACTGAGGGATTGGAAGCACATAATGTTTTTTATGGTCAGCTAAGGTCCATATGGCCAGGTAGTTATTCTGTACTAGAAGACCAGTGTTCCCGACTAGCCTAAGCTTATTCCTCAGGTCTGAAAGGAGAGATCTAAATTTTGAAAAGACTTGTTATATGCTTCTAAAAACTGATGCAAAGATTTTATTCCCAAGATGTGGGTTCACAGATGTTATTTACCAATTCCCAGGCCTCAACTTGTTTTTCCTAGAATTTTTCCACCCCGTAGTCTCTGGGGCTCAACAAACATCAGCAGTTGAGCCTCAAACCCTTGCGGAGGATGCAGGGAGGAAGCCCTTTTCTTGCACACTCCGCCAGTCTGACTCCATAAATGTTCATTTCCCTTCCATCCACCACGGCCCTTTCCAACTGGGGATGGGGATCCTGAAGTGTGTGTGGAGGAGACACCTGAGGTCTGAGAGGGATGGGGCCCTTCCAAGCTGTGCTCAAAATCTCAGACAGCCCAGACACATGGAGGTAACATAACCCACAAACCATTAGACATTCAGCCCCTCAGCCTGGATCTGCCTTACCCCTAGTGCTCAGAAAGCACGAGAGTAGTTCCAGAGCAGGCAAGCTGGAACCACTGCTCAGACTCCACCTGGCATCGGAGACACCTGGAGCTGTCCAAGCAAAAGCAGCCTGGAGAGGGTCAAGCCAGAGGTAAGTCATGTGGAGCGTTTGAAATACGCAATGTGAGGGAATGGAGACGGGAAGAGCACAGTGAATGGAGAGACAGACAGATTGATCAGGTGAGATTGGGACTGGTACCAGCACAGTCACTGCCGCCCCAGTCTAACTCAGCTCCTCCGGCATCAATGGCTGGACAAAACAATGGTGGGAACCCAGTGGGTGCATGGATCACTGGCAGGAGAATCAGAACCAGTTCTTCTTTCTGTCTCTCCCTTCCCCTCATCTATTTTCCTCCTAAACTTTTCTTTCACCCTCACAGTCCCTCTATAGGATAGCTCCTAAATGGATGTGAACAAACTACTGTATATGATGAATAAAACAAACAAGGATTCTGTGGCACTTAAAGACTAACAATTTTATTTATCACATGAGCTTTCATGGGAGGAAATCCCACTTTGCCTGGTGCTTTGAAGATGGGAGGAAGGAAACAAATGCAGGGGAGTGTAAGTCAGGAGATCAGGTCATACTGTAACAGCAAATCAAAGCAATTCTTAAGATTCACACACTGCAGATGGGGCCCTGTAGTATCAGGCACTGGCTAGATACAGTGACAGAAACTCACTTCCCCAGCTGAGATCGGGCCCATCGTCCCAGGCACTGACAGATACAGAAAAAAAAACAAAACAAAAAAACCCCCCAGGGACAGACACTCCATGCTCCATCTAAGAGGCAAGACATGTAACTGGAGGGAGACAAGGTATATTGTTACTGTTCACACTTTACAGAAGGGATCCCATATTCACAGGGATGAACTAACCAACCTGAAATGACTCAGTGATTCTGTGTCAATGCTGCCTGTGACCCAGGCCTCCTGGGATAACCTTTTGAATGTGCCAATAGCAGGGCAACTTGCAAAACCAGGGACCAAACCCCCATACCACTGATAGGTGGTACTGAAACCAGTCTCCCAGTCAGTAACAAAACATGCTTCTGATTCTCCACTCTGGTCATCACCAAAGGGCCAGCCAAGTCACCCAGAGCAGTGGAGGCTTGGATCTTCCCCAGAATACCAAATGCCCAGTCAATCCTTTAGTAACTACAATTATAGGTTTATTATAACAAGAAAAGAAACAAAATATGAGAGATATTAAAGGATCCAGGTGACTCACATACATAGTCCACAGAAAGCCTTACCCAAAACTACTTGCTTAACACTTGAATGTCTTAGAACTTAAGAATGACCATAATGGATCAGACCAATAGTCCAGCTAGAGCAGTTTCCTGTCTTCTGAGAGCGGTCAATACCTGATGCTTTAGAAGCAATGAAAACTGAACCATCAGCCAGCTAATCTCAGATGCAAGACTACAGCAGTCCTTGCCTCTTCTAGCTAATAATCACTGATGGACCTATCCTTCATGAACATATCTAGTTCATTTTTGAACCTCTTTTAGGATTCAAGGCTCATATTGTACAAACACCAATTGCCAATCCCAGCATCAGAACCCATTATCAACACTCTCTATATTGCAAGTTATGTTTCACTCTCATTCTTTTGGGCCCCTACAGGTGATGGATGGCAAAGTGACATGGGAAAAAGGAAACCAGAGTTCCTTTGGGGAATTCATCCTGCTCGGGGTATCTGACCGGCCACATTTGGAGCTGATGCTGTTTATGATCATCTTAATCTTCTACATAATAGCCTTGCTTGGAAATACCACCATCATTGTGGTGTCTTGGGTGGACCCACATCTCCACACACCCATGTACTTCTTCCTCAGCAACCTCTCCTTCCTGGACCTCTGCTTCACCACCAACTTTGTCCCCCAGATGCTGATGAACTTCCGCAGTGCCCGCAAATCAATCTCTGGGGCTGGCTGCATAGCTCAGCTCTACATCTCCTATTCTTTGGGCTCCACCGAGTGTTTCCTGCTGGCTGTCATGGCTTACGATCGCTATGCTGCTATCTGCCAGCCGCTGCGCTACACCACCATCATGAGCCACAGGCTCTGTCTGCAGATGGTGGCCACCACCTGGTTGTGTGGCTTTGGTAACTCCATGTTGCAGACCATCTTGACTGTGCGGCTGCCCCGGTGTGGGAGGAACCAGGTTGAACATTTCTTCTGTGAGTTGTCGGCCCTGCTCAAACTGGCCTGTGTTGACACCTCTGCCAATGAAGTTGAGCTTCTTGCCAGTTCTGTGATCTTCCTGCTGCTGCCATTGGGCCTCATCCTGGTCTCCTATGGCTATATCATTGCAGCCGTGCTTAGGATTCACTCTGCCAAGGGAAAGCTTAAGGCCATCAACACTTGCGCCTCCCACATAGCTGTGGTGTTGCTTTTTTATGGCACAGCCATTTTGATGTATGTACAGCCTCCTTCCAGCTACTCCCAGGACCGAGGCAAGATGGTCTCCCTCTTCTCCACCATGGTGATCCCCATACTCAACCCCCTGATCTACACGCTGAGGAACAAGGAGGTGCATGGTGCCTTGCAGAGGTGCATGGGGAAGAGTCCAACTGCCCTGCTGCTCTGAGCTGGGTGATTGATTGGCACAGAACCCTCAAAGTCTATCTCACCTTTTGTAGCATCTTAGCTGCCGACAGGGAGCTTTCTTCCCTCCCCATATCCTGTCTGTCCACAACAATGCTCTCCTCTCCCACCCTACAGAGTCAGCCTGCCCTGATCCATCCCACAGTGTACCTCCTCTCCTCAACCCCACATTATCTGCTTTCAAATACCACCAAACACCATCCTCCTTGGACCTCTAGGAACCTTCCCTGTTCTACTGTCCAAAGAGATTTTGCATCTTTGTTTCTATTTTAGTCACAAAGAGACTCCTGTTCAGGTCAGGATTGTACTGGTGATGCAATAACACAACGAAAGACAGTGCCTGCCCCTACAGAGATCAGGGCCTCATTGTGCTGGATGGTGCAGTGAGGGACAGTCCCTATGCCAAAAGGCTCACAGTCTAAACAGAGGAAGTGGTATCAGCGAAAACTGAGGCACAGAGACAGAAGTGAGTTTGTATTTCATACGCAACAGAAGCATTGGGAATAGAATCAAGGCCTTTGTATCCAGCTCCATTAGCCCTCATTACTGCCTTCACCATTTTATCAGGAAGCTCACAATACTTGTAGTTTTTCCTTAAGGCTCCTGGAAGCATGCGATTATGTGAGATTTTATTAAATTGTAACTGGGGAGACTCTTTTTTCCTTGTCTTCTAGTTTCTGAGCTTTTAAGGCACACTTGGGTCATTTTTAAAGGGTCTCCACATCCACAAAATATAGACACTTCCTTTTTAAAATGACAGCTGGGACCTTCTTGTAACTGTGTACATATCAGGAGAAATTTGATTGAACCTTCCACACTCAACCTGGGATCATCTGCCACATTTGCAAAGCTTGTCAAACCCTCCTTGAATCAGCAGTCTTCATAACAACAGTTATGTAGGGTCCTTATATCCAGTGGTTAAAGCATAATTTGATGGGCCCTGAACCCCTCAATCTCCAGGCCCCCTTCCTGTGTTGTCCCAGCCCTTTTCATGTGTGTATGGGCTTCAGCTCAGTAGGCATTTGCAACCAATTTCAGTGCCACATGCATTGGTTATTGCTTCACTCCACCCACCCACTCAGTACACACACACACACACACTCACTGAGTGTGTCCACACACACACACCGAGCTATGCACACACACACTCCCTGCTCCACACAACCACCAGCAACATTCCCTGTCCCCCAGCAGCTCTGTGCCCCCCAATCCCAGAGGTCACCCCCACAAAAGCCCAGGAGTGAGGGCCATCTCTTTCCCCAGGGGAGCATGCTGGGGTGCAGAAGCTTCTTCTGTAGCTCGGGGGCGCCCGCTGTGCTGTCTCTCCATGCCCCTCTGTGGGGTTCCACCAGCCTGAGCTGAGGCCTTACCCCTGCCATTTCTACTTCCTCCTGCTCCCAGCAGTGGTGTGTCTGTGCCCGAATCAGTGCCAGGGAGGGCTGGCCAGTGAAGTTTTGGCGGGGTGCTGGAAGCTGCTACCTGGCCACAGGCTGTTTCCACCCTGTGCATGCATCTGAGATTAATAAACACAGAGCTTGCCACAGCTCCCTGTTGGCTGGCCTACAGAACTTAAGGGCGAGTGCACCAGAACACGGTGTTCCACCCCATTATTCTATTTTTAAGGTACTGTAATGCTGGACTCTAAAAGTTGTGGGCCCTGGAATGGAGTTCTGGTGTGTTCCCCTTTACTTTAACCCTTGCTTAGATGCAAAAAGATGTTAGAAACAGACATACAACAAAGAGCCCAGAAGTGTGTGGCTTTATTAGGAAGAGACCTAAGAACCAGCCAGACTATTACATCTATTACTACTGAAACCCACAATCTGTTACTACAGAAAACCTACTATCTATTATTAAGGCCACCCAACATACTAGAAGACCCTACTACTGCATTACAGTGGAGCAAGCTGCTCCTATAGCTCAGGTAATGAAGGGCATTGCCATTGGGGCTGAAGGTCCTCGAGTGGTACCCTGCTGATGCAATTCCTCTGTTGGCGCAAAATAGGATCAAAATGACAAAAGCCCTTTCTCTAGCTGAGTCATCTCCATAGATAACACTCCCCTAGCCAACAAGTACTGTGACCTAGGCTGAGTTCAGACACATCCCAGTCCATCTAGGAAGATCTTCATGGTTGCCACCATTGTAGATGCTCAGAATTTAATGAGGGCAACTGGTTTCAAGCTCACCCCTTCCCGTGCCAACAGCCTAGATACTGAAGGGAAGGACTCGTGGTCAGGGGATTGTGGCAAAAAGGTGAGCAGTACTGTGTCTATCCAGGAGAGGGCAATAATGATTCACAGTTATCCCACAAAGTCTGTAGGCCACAGGAAATAACAACCAGCCCTTGCGATCCCATTCATGGATCTCACAGTGCCTCAGGACAGAGATTGGCAGGGGCGTCACTGGCACCGAGCACACGGGACCAATGCCCCGAATCCATGGCTGCCGCTCTGGGCCCTGTCCCCTCCTGGGGGCGTGGCCTGCAGCCAGGGGGCTGGGCCTGGGCATGTGCCCCGGGTCCTTCCCCGGGCAGCGACGCTCCTGGAGATTGGTATTATTATGCCCATTTGCCAGATGGGAGTCTGAGTCCCAAGCCTCAGTGGAATCCTTGAGAGACGGACTCCATTCTGCCCGATCCCCATCCTCCCCCAAACCTGGCTACAGGTAGCCAGTGATATACACAGGGTGGATGCAGAAAGGACATGGCTAGGGAATTGCAGCCGTTCCCTGCTTCCCAGCAGGCCTATGGAAACCACAGCACACCAGGATGTCTCGTTCAGTCAGTTTTTGAATAGGAAATCACTCACCAAAAACCCTTTGCAATGAAGACAGAGGCAGCCTCTCCCTTTTCTTCTTGGTAACTACAAACCTTCCCATTCCATGGCCCCACGATTCCAACCTGGCTTAGGGCTTTAAATGGATGCCCATCACCCAAGCATCAAGGCAACTGAGCTCCACTCTATTTTAGGATGCAGTTGAACTCAGGATTTCTGTATGGGGACATGATCCTGCAAAGACTGGCTCAATTTTCTTCCATCAAATCGTATTTGCCAATTTTCCACTAGGCATGTGTCGATGCTACCCCTGAAACATATCCTAGAGATGGGGACTCAATGGAGCTGGGTGGGACATAGTCTGCGGATGAGGGTGTTCTTGTTAGTTGCCTTTGTGTCGTGCTCCTCTTCAGCATGTGAAACTCCCCCTGAGTGTGGATCCCTCTTGCCAGACTTGAATTCACTTCTCAATCTGTTGTGGAGCAAACATCAATGGCTCATCCGGCCCTTCTGTGAACTTGCCCGCTTTGTGTCACAAACTGCAAGCATTTTTAATGACATTTAGAGTCACAACTCGACACATCCCCCAGTGGCAGGTGGGAGCTGGCATGATAGCAGTGTCCTGGGGCAACGATATCCAGTGCAGGGGCCTTAATTCTTTAGGAGGTGTAGGCAGGAAAATAGGGCCTCCTCATTTTTCTTGGGACTTCAAGCCCCAAAATTCTTTAATCCAGGCCTGCTTGGACTCCATCAAAATGTCCCTTTGCTCCATTTCACGTCTTGCCTGTGTTTATTTTAAAGTTTGAACTAAGCCCGCTAGTCTGGACTAACCAAGGGGTCTTACTAGTGAAGACTAAAATTTGGCTAGTCTGTACTGAGAAATTTCTTCATTCAGACTAGGCAAAACCTAGTGTGCTCATGGGCCAAACTAGTCAAGACTAAGCTTCCTTAGTCTGGACTAAATTTGCACTGTAGATACAGCCAAGGAGCCTTGTGGTACTTTTAAAGAATAACAACTTTATTAATTCATGGCAGGGGCTTCTCTGGTGCCTGGCACATGGGGCCCATGCCCCGAATCCTGGTGCCAGCAACCCAGGTCCTGCCGGGGCCACGCCTCTCCCAGTCTCAAGCCAGATCAGGCTGAAGATCCAGGGGCGGTCACTTCCAACCCATTCCTGGGCCAGGAGGTCCCGGCCCCTGCCCTGGCCCTAGCCCTGGCCACGGCTACTGCTCCCAGCCCTGTCTCCACCAGGGGGCATGGCCTGAGGGAAAGGGGTGGGGCCTGGGCCGGTGACCCGGGTCCTTCTCCAGGGCAGCGATGTGCCTGTCTCATGGTGGAGGGGAAAAATAAATGCAATGAAGGGCAGCTGGGAGCCATTTAAATGCAGCATCTTCCAACCCTAGTCTTGTATGGTTCATTTACTGAAGTAATAGCAGTGTAGTAAAACACCAACAGGAGAGGACCTCTACTTGGGTCAAGGAGGTTCTTTAGCCCAACAGCCAGCTAGCATGTTGGCCTTCTATGAAGTGGGATATGAATATACTGAGTTTGAGTTATTCAAAAGTCATGGGTTCGACTCATGATGCAGTCACTTTAATTACTTCCTGATGACCACTGAGGCTTTCACAAAATGCACAGCTGCTTGAGTGTTGCTGGAAAACAGTAGAAAGCCATGTCAGATTTCCACAGTGAATGAGTCTGTCCCTATGTCGCAGCAGAAGAGGGAGATGTATTTTCAGCCCTAGAGAAGTGGGGGAAAAGAAATCAATGTCTGCTTCTAGTGTCAGAAAGAAGGTGCCAGCCTTCTGCAGTGACTCCATGTGGGCCTAACCTTCTGGCATTAGAGGGGGTTGAGGTGCTGCTATCCGGCGGTGGGCTCTTCAGCTATAGCTGAGGTCTCTTTGAGCTGTGGTGGAGGACTCTTTCGGCACAAAGGATGGTTGGTCAGTCTTTTATAAACCATTTTGGAAGGTATTAACTACATGTTATTCAGAATCTTTGGATTCAAACCTCAAGGCTGTGTCCACTCACAGAC
This sequence comes from Podocnemis expansa, assembly GCA_007922195.1. Taxonomy (NCBI): domain Eukaryota; kingdom Metazoa; phylum Chordata; order Testudines; family Podocnemididae; genus Podocnemis; species Podocnemis expansa. The sequence continues at coordinate 359,676 of ML682144.1, forward strand.
AGTTAAATTGATTTAACTTAAATCAATTTAATAAAAATGACATAAAATCATTAGATCGATTTAAGCTAAATCGACTTAACAGGTCCACACTAGAAAGTCCAATATACCCAGCATGTCCAGGGACAGGACTTGCTAGTTCTATTTAGGAGAGGGACACCATGGGAGATGTGGCCTTAATTTCCTAGTGCTTTCTCCATGGGTGTAAGCTGGCTGAGGTATTCAGCCTCAAAATCCTGTCCCATGTTTGACTGCTAACTTGGTTAGCTCTCTACTGCATTTGTTCCAAACTGATGGGACAGAGCTCAGCCATTGATGTAATTCATCCTCCCACCAATGAAAAGCAGTAGCTATGTCAGCAGGAGATACTTAGGCTCTGCAATTTATGTCACAGGTAGTGGATTATTCACACTCTCAAGCGATGTCAATCAAATCAGCATAAGTGGCAGTGTGGACACAGATTCAATGTTGTACAAATGACAGTGTCATGCTAACACCTGAGCTTCTCGGTATCCTTTTTTCCAATAAAATCAACATGCAAGCTTTCTTCTTCCTTGTGGGACTTCTTCTTTTTTGGCTCCCTTTGGATTCACTTAGATGGTTTCTGAATCTGCAACAAAAAAACACGTTAATGGTCCCAAGGGCTCCACCAAGGCGTTCATCAGAGGTTCCATGAAAAATAGCACAAGTTTAATAACGCTGAGAGTCCCCAATTGCTGGGTCCCCCAGCAAAAGCCAAAATGCTAACAAGGCCAAGTGTGTGGCATCCTGCAGTCTAATGAGGAGCCCTGGGATATGGCCTCAGAGCACTGAACCTGTAAAGGAAAATTGGCACTGAGCCAACCCAGACTTATCTGTGATCAGTGTTGGGTCTGGATTTTTCAATGTAGAGGAACATTTATAAATTTGTACCCAGTTTTCTCTCAACACCAGGTCTGTGGCCATCCAGATCAGTACCCCCTACCTCTATGGTCCATGTCATTGATCAGATACTGAAGTGCAACCATACCTGTCTCCACTGGCTTATTCCCCAATTACTCCAGTACCCCATAAACATCTGCACCATGTCATTCTCAGATATTCCTGTACCACGTTGATCTTCTGTAAAGAGCCACTCAACTGTCTCACAACATCACTTGCCAGTGTCCCCACTGAACTGCCCCACATCATTCCACAGCTAATTCAGACCCCCAATATCCCCTGAAACATTACAATATCTGGCCCCACATCCTGTTGAATAAATCTATGACATTAAAGACCCAGTCTTCACAATAATATCCATTCTTATCCTCCCTTGAAGACTACATCACCATGTGCCATACTTCCTATTTCACACATGGGGGCAGGAGGTGACAGGAATAGCTTCTTTGAGGCTTGGCTCTACTGGAGACCATGTTCTCTGTATGAAAACAGCAATAACGGAGGGCCATAGACTTGAAGCACTGACTGATTGGAAGCATACAAAGGTTCAAATGACCAGCCAAGGCCCATTCAGCTAGACAGATGTTCTGTACCACTAAACCAGCATTCATGGCTAGACCACGCTTATTCCTCAGGTCTGAATGAAGGGATTCAAATTCTGAAAAGATTTAATCTATGTTGCTGAAAACAGATGCAAACATTTCATTCCCAAGATGTGGGTTTAAAGTTGTTATTTAACCAATTCCCAGGCCTCAGCTTTTTCTTTCTAGAATTTTTCCTACCCTACTCTCTGGGGCTCCACAGACCGCAGCAGCCGAGCCCCAGACCCTTGGGGAGAATGCAGGGCGGAAGTCTTTTTCTCACACACTCCCCCACTCTGACTCCCATAAACGTTCATCTCCTGTCCCTCCACCACGTTCCTTTGTAAGGGCAAACAGGGATCCTAAGCTGTGTGGGGAGTGGACACCTGCAGTCTCAGAGACACAAGGCCTTCTCCAGCTGTGCTCAAGACCTCAGACAGCCCAGGCACATGTAGATAACATCCCTGTGATCTCAGAGACCCCAAAGCAAGGGTAGGGCCTGATGGCCATAGGGTGTTGAAGCTATATAGCCAACCTTCCAGCCACCCTCTGTATATATCTCCATTTAGCTGGCTCTTTCCTCTTCTGTCCACCTTTCTTCTTACTTTACTGTCCAGCCGTCTCTCTGCCTTTCTTTTTTCCTACCACTTCATCTCACCCCATTGTTTCTCAACATCCATCCCCCCTTTCTGACTCCTCTACTCTTTTTCCACCCAGCCACACTTAGCCTCCACCAGCCCACCCACAACTTAGAAACTCGTTCTCACCCACATCTCTTGAATTTCGAATGTTTCCAGGACTAAGGTCTCTGAGCTTTTTGGAGCCTGCTGAAACAGGCTCCAGATACCCCCCCCATCAGCTGGGCTGCACTTAGTAGGAGTGTTTGTCTTGCCCCCAAGTGCCTCATTTGCATATCGAGGGGATCTTGGTGTGTGGATGGGGGGACCCAGCGTACTTACTTCGCTGCCTCTGAGTATCCATCTGTTACCCACATTTGCCACATTCTCCTCTCAGTAAGACCAGCCCTATGCTTTGGGAATTGAGTTAGTCAGTCCCTGCATCACCCTGACCCCCAGACATGTTAAACATTCAGCCCCTCAGCCTGGCTCTACTTCATCCCTAGAGCTGAGCAAGCATAGCAGGGGTTTCAATGCAGGCAAGTGGGGACCACAGCTAAGACCCAGCCTGGCGTGGGAGCATTGGAGCCACGAGGATCTGCCCAGAAAAAGCATCCTGGGGAGGGCCAAGCCAGAGGTAAGTCCTGTGGGGAGTTTGAAATAGAAAGAGTGAGGGAATGGAGATAGGAAGAGCACAATGAATGGAGAGATTGGCAGACTGACTGGGGGAAATATAATGAGTGGGATGGATGGATGGTTACAACACATTTCTCAAATTGGGACTGGCACTAAAACTGACATTGTGGCTTCACTCTAAACTCAGCTCCATGGGCCCTAATGGCTGGACAGAGCAACGATGGAAGTCCAGTGGGTGCATGGATCTCCAGAAGGGGGATCAGGACCATTTCTTTTTTCTATCTCCTCCTTTCCCTCATGTATTTTTTTCCAAAAGTTTTCATTCTCTCTCACAATCTCTCTGTGGGATAGCTCCTAAATGGGTGTGAACAAATATTATGGGTAAAAGAAAAAAGGAGCCCTATGGTACTTTAAGACTAACAAGTTTGTTTCTCACATGAGCTTTCATGGGAGAAAATACCACTTTGCCTGACACTTTGAATATAGGGGAACTTACAGAATGGCAGGAAAGAAATTCAGGGAAGTGTAAATCATAGGATCTAGTGAGACTGTAACAGCATATCAAAGCAGTTGTTAAGATTCACACACTGCAGGTGGGGTCTGTAGTGTGAGGCACCAGCTGGATACATTGAGAGAAACTCACTCCTCTGGCTGAGATCAGGGACCAATTGTCCCAGGCACTGACAGATGAAAAGTAAACCTGGGATCCACAGTCCATGCTCCATCAAAGTAGGCAAGAGATGTAACTGGAGGGAGAAAAGGTTGTTATTGTTCACACTTTACAGAATGGACCCTAGATTCAGAGGGATGAACTGACCAGTCTGAAACAACTCAATGATTCTGTGTCAAAGCTGGGTATCAAAGCCAGATTTCCAGCAACCTTAGCCCAAAACTTCACTCCAAACCATCTGTGTGGATGAAATCTCCCTGCCCGCTCTCCTTACTCACTGTTAGACATTTCCCCTGCCATCATTCCCCTTGTGCTCTCCTCACACCAGGGTCATCACTATATTGCAAGGGATTGAGAGTGAATGGGGCAGGCAGCAATTGCTTGGTTCACTTTCTCAGGCTGTTTTCCCATCACTCATCAACTCTTCCCCAGCTTGTCCTTGCAGAAAAAAACAGCCATTGATCCAGGGAACTTTACTGACTGCTATGAACTCTGCTGCCACGGAAACTGTTTCATGTCAGCTTATCTGCCCTCCTATCATCATTTTTTCTGGTCACAAGTTATTTTTAAAAGAGCAGCCAAACAGTCCTGCCAGCTGATGACCATCACTGACTGTATCTTTCTCCCTGTGCTCTTTCTCAGTTTAATTTCTCTTCTCCCAACTCCCAATTTCTTCCCTTCCAAGGTGATAGATCATTTGATGATTTCCTCCTCTGTTCATTCCCTCTGAAGCATCTGGCATTGGCCACTGTCAGAAGACAGGTTACTGAGCTAGATGGAACATTGGTCTGACCCACTGTGGTCGTTCTTATGGCCAAGTCTTGTATGTGTGGGAGAAACTGATTTTTAAGGTGTCTAATATCTCTGTAAAATTTTTAGCCCTTTTGGCTAACAATGATATAGTTCGGAGGAGACACGAGGAAAGAAATGGGAGAAGCATAATGAAGATAAAAGTAAAGCTGGTGGGAAGTCTAAAAGATAGAAATCGAGGATGGAAAAGAAAGTGAATGAGGATGATAGACTCATACGCTCTGTCTTCATCTGCTCAAATTAGTTCAGACTTGTTAGCTGAAACTAAGAAGTTCAATCTTAGTTTGAATTAGCCCAAGGTTTATTCAAGTTAATTTTGTGTTTCTAAGTTCTAACTTACCGCATGTTCTAATTTGAACTAATGCTCAGTTCAAATTAAAACTCATGGTGAGTTCAAAATAACTGGCTTAGTTTGGACTTCTTAAGTCTGAACTAAGCCTTAGTTTGAGTATTGGCTGGACTTACTTTGAACTTAAGTTTGAACTAAGGTGGTTAGCCTAGAGAAAGTGCGGGTACTAACTAGCTTGAACTAAGCATTCCAATGTTCGAACTAAGAAATTGCTTTGTTCGAACTTAGAAAAGCCTTGTGTGGCCATGGGCTAAATTAGTCCAGACAAACCTTCCTTAGTCTGGACTAATTTGCCAGTGTAGATTTAGCCATAGAGTACATAGACTCACAGGAATTATATTGACTGGTATCTTAACAATACAGAAAGACAAAGTGAGTGAGGTAAAACACAGCCAGACTAGATAGTCAAAGTCATATTTTCTCTTGGACCAACTTCTATTGGTGAGAGAGACAAGGATTTGAGCTTGCATAGAGCTCATCTTCTCTGGGAAAGGCATTCCAAGTGTCACAGCTAAATATGAGGACGGAAGGAAAGAAGCATTCATAGTTAATACAAATGTCAACAGACACACCTTTCAAGATCTACAGGTCTCACACACACCCAACACAAGATGTGGCACATCACATCCAGTGCACTAAATGCCCTAACAACTATGTGAGTAGAACCAGGTTATCACTGTGCTCTAAAAGGAACTCCCACAGGAAAACAATAATAGAAAAAAACCCTCTATTAGTCGATGGGTGAAAACTTGCCACAGTGACAACTCTAAAGCTGACCTCTCAGTCCTTACGCTCATCTGATTCTTGCACAACACCTTCAAAAGACCAGCCTGAGACCGTCAGTTCATAACTTTTCAAGGCACTAAAAGCCATGAACCAGACAAAGACAAAAACCTACCAATCCATCCCTCTCAACTTTTGTTCTTCTTCTGCTCATCCTCCCCTGGTTACTGTAGATGTGTTACAGGCTTCCTGAGTTTGAACAGTCCAATGAAATCTCTTTTAACTACCTGTGCAAACAATCTTTTCAACCCTCATTTAGCTATGAGGATCTGATTCCATTTCCAAAAAAACCTGTAGATCTATGTGAAAGCACCACAGCTTGTTTTTCCCACTAGCACACTCTGATCGAATAATCAGAAGAAAAGTTCTCTCTTAATCATCCTTGGCTCTTCAATATCTTGGGATTAACCCAGCTACAATAATTCTGCAGACAGTCAGATGAGAGAGTTCCCTGACATTTGCATCTACATACTCAATATCGTAGCTGTGTCAATCCCAGTATGTCAGAGATTCCAGCCTTGCACAAAAGCATTAGCTTAACACTTGGATGTCTTGGAACATAAGAATGGCCATACGGTCCAGCTAAAGTATAATCCTGTCTTCCAACAGTGGTCAGTGCCAGATGGTTTAGAACAAATGAATAACTGAGCCATCCCTTTAGTGAATCTAAATCGCTCTAAAACAGCAGTCCCTGTCTATTTGGCTAATAACCATTAATGGACTTAATCTTCATGAACATATCTAGCTGTTTTTTGAATCCCTTCTAGAATTCAGGGCTCATATCGGAAAAATACCGATTGCCAATCCCAATGTCAGCACCCATTATCAATAATTTCTGTACTGCAGGTTAGGTTTCACCCTCATTCTTTTGGGCCCATACAGGTGATGGATGGCAAAGCAGCATGGGAAAAGGGAAACCAGAGCTCCTTTGGGGAATTCATCCTGCTCGGGGTATCTGACCGGCCACACCTGGAGCTGCTGCTGTTTATGATCATCTTAATCTCCTATATCATAACTTTGCTTGGAAACACCACCACCATCACACTGTCTTGGCTAGACACACATCTCCACACACCCATGTACTTCTTCCTCAGCAACCTCTCCTTCCTGGACCTCTGCTACACCACCAGTCTTGGCCCCCAGATGCTGGTGAACTTCCTTAGTGCCCACAAATCGATCTCTGGGGCTGGCTGTGTGGCTCAGCTCTACATCTCCCTCTCTCTGGGCTGCACCGAGTGTTTCCTGCTGGCTGTCATGGCCTACGATCGCTACGCTGCCATCTGCCAGCCCCTGCGCTACACCATCATCATGAGCCGCAAGGTTTGTCTGCAGATGGCGGCCACTGCTTGGTTATGTGGCTTTGGTAACTCTATGCTGCAGACCATCCTGACTGTGCAGCTGCCGCGGTGTGGGAGGAACCAGGTTGAACATTTCTTCTGTGAGTTGCCGGCCCTGCTCAAACTGGCCTGTGTCAACACCTCTGCCAATGAAATTGAGCTTCTTGCCAGTGCTGTTATTTTCCTTCTGCTGCCGTTGGGCCTCATCCTGGTCTCCTACACCTATATTGCCACTGCCGTGCTGAGGATTCGCTCTGCCAAGGGAAGGCTCAAGGCCTTCAACACTTGCGCCTCCCATATAGCTGTGGTGTCGCTCTTCTACGGCACGGCCATTTCCATGTATCTACAGCCTCCTTCCAGCTACTCCCAGGACCGAGGCAAGATGGTGTCCCTCTTCTACACCATGATAACCCCCATGCTCAACCCCCTGATCTACACGCTGAGGAACAAGGATGTGCACAGCGCCCTGTGGAGGTGCATGGGGAAGAACCCAACTGCTCTGCTGATCTGAGCTGGGTGGGTGATTGGCACAGAGCCCTCAATGTCTATCTCACTTTCTGCAGCTTGTTTGCTGCCCACAGGGAGCTTTCTGTCCTCCCCACATCCAGTCGATCAACACAAACACTCTTGACTCCTACCCTACAGAGCCAGCCTGCCCTGATCCATCTCACAATGTACCTGCCTTCCCCAACTCCATATCATCTCCTTTCAAATACCACTGAACACCATCCTCCTTGGAGCTCTAGGGATGTTTCCTGCTCTGCCTAAAGAGATTTTGCATCTTGGTTTCTATTTTGGTCACAAAGAGACTCCTTTTCAGATCAGAATTGTACCAGCGAAACAACAACACAGTGAAGGACAGTTCCTGTCCCAAAAGAGAGCAGAACCTCATTGTGCTGGGTTCTGCACGGTGAGGGACAGTCACAATGTCAAAGAACTCACAGTCTAAAGAGAGGACATAGAGGGAGGTAAAACTGAGGCACAGAAACCGAGGTGACACTGTAATTCACATGCAGCAGTAGTATTTAGAACAGAATCAAGGCCTTTGTGTTGATCGCCACTGGCCCTCAGTTTTGCCTTCATCATTTTGTCAGGAAGCTCATGATATTTTCGTTTTTCCTTAAGGCTTCTGGAAGCATGAAGTTATGTGAGACTTTATTAAATTGTAACTGGTGGACTCTTCTTCCTTGTCTCCTGGTTTACTTTCCTTTAAGGCACACTTGGGTTACTTTTTAAGGTGTCTCCACATCCACAAAATTCAGACTCTTCCTTTTTCATATGATATGTGGGATCCTCCTGTAATCATGTTCATTCAGCAACTGCGGCTACCAGGTAAAAAATATATAGATATATATATATAAGGAGAAAATTGAGAGAATCCTCCACACTCAGCCTCAAATCACTGCCATGTTTGCAAAGTGATGGCTATGTCCACACTTTCATAGTTGAATTGATTTAAGTTATATCAATTTAATAAAATTGAAATAAAAATCATTAAATTGATTTAAGTTAAATCAATTTAACCATGTATGTGTGTACATTCTCTGTCAAACCCTCCTCAAATCAGTAGTCTCCATAACCACAGTTATGTTGGGTCCTTATCTCCAAAAAGGTTTTGGAAACAGACATACAACAAGGAGCCGAAAAGTGTGTGGATTTCTTAGGAAAAGAACTAAGAACCAGCCAGACCGGCTTTATCTACATCTATTACTATGGCAACCCACCATCTATTACTACAGCAAGCCACTAACTATCACTAAGTTCACTTAATATACTACAACAGCCTACTACGGCAGTGCAACGGAACGAGCTGTTCCTATAGTTCAGATAATCATGGGCCTTGCTATTGGGGCTGAAGATGCCCGAGTGGAACCCTACCAATTCAATGCCTCTGTTGGAGCAAAACAGGATCAAAATGACAAAACTCCCTTCTCTGGCTGAGTCATCTCCTTAGATAATGTTCCTCCAGCCAGCAAGAACTGAGACTTAGGCTGACTCCAGACACATCCCTCCCCAGCCAGGAAGATCTTCATGGTTGCACAGTTGTGGACACCCAGAATTTAACAGGGACAACAGGTTTCAAGTCCACAGCTTCCTGCTCCAACAATCTAGATGCTGAAGGGAAGGAATTGCTAGTAGCAGTTTGTGGCACACAGGTGACCAGTTATGAATCTATCCAGGAGCGGGCAGTAGAGATTCACAATCATCCCACAAAGCTTGTAGGCAGCAGGCAAGCACCCCCAACCCTCACAATTCTATTCATGCATCAGAACGTGCTTCAGGACAGAGATCAGAATTATTATGCCCATTTCCCAGACGGGAGTCTGAGCCCCATGCCTCAATGGGATTCTTGAGAGAAGGACTCCATTCTGCCAGTGCCCATTATCCCCCAACCCTGGCTGCAGGCTGCCAGTGAGATACAGAGGAGTGGATGCAGAAAGGGCAAGGCCTTGGAATTGCAGCCGTTCCCTGCTTTACAGCAGGCCTATGGAAAATACAGCACACCAGGGTACAGCCAGCAGCCAGCTGTCCCGACATTCCAGGATATCTCAGTCAGTTTTTCAGGGGGAAATCATTTACCAATAACCCTTTACAATGAAGCCAGAAGCAGCCCCTCTCCCTTTTGATCTTAGTAGCCAAGAACCTTCCTGTTCCATGGCCCCATGATTCCAACCAGGCTTAGGGATTTAAATGGATGCCCATCACCCAAGCATCAAGACAACCGAGCTCAACTCTATTTAAGTATGGAATTGAACTCAGGATGCGTGCATGGGGGCATGACCTTGCAAAGACTGGCTCAGCTTTCTGCCATCAAATCAAATTTTCCTCTAGGCATGTGCTGACGCTACCTCTGAAACAGGGACTGGAGATGTGGGGCTTGATGGGTCCTGGTTAAGAGAGAGTCTGGCAATTGGGGTGTTCTCCTTAGTTGCCTTTGTGCCATTGCTCCTCTTTGGCACATGAAACTCCCTCTGAGTGTGGATCTCTCTTGCCAGATTTAAATTCGCTTCTCAATCTGGTATGAAGCAAATAATGCCCTGTCTAGCCCTGCTGTGAACTTGCCAGTATTGTATCACTTTGACTTGACTCTGTAATCGCCGTTTTGGAGACGCCAGTGGTGGGTGGGAACTAATGTGATAACAGTGTCCTGGGGCAACGATATCCAGTGTCTGGGCCCTAACTCTTCAGGATGTGCAGGCAGGAAGGCAGGACATTCACAATTTTCTTGGATCACCAAGCCCCAAAATTCTTTAATAAAGGCCTGCTTAGACTCCAACAAAACATTCTTTAGCTCCATTTCATACTTTCCCCAGGCTCCCAATGTATGCTCCTTTCCGACTTTTACAGGGAGCTGGTGGCTTTCCGATATTCTTAAATGGTCCCCTGCATTCCTGTAGATGGCATAAATGGAATTCAGGGTGCAGCAGTGGCAGGGGTTAAAAAAAACACATGCGCACGCTTCTGTATCTGATACTAAGTCGTCACATAGTGCTCAGCTGTGAAAGGTGAAGAAAGCCCAGGAGTCCTGGCTTCTGCTTCACTGATCTAGTGGGTAGGCCACTCCTCTCCCAATGCTGGGAACAACATGCAGGAGTCCTGGCTCTGACTCACTACTCTGCCAGAGGTAATGTCCTGGACATCTGAATTTGAAATTCAAGAAATGACCACCATGCACTCACACCAGCATGCTGTTCTCAGCACTGACTTCCTCTTGAAAACTGTCTCGGGCCCCTATTTGAAGGAACAGTCCCTGTTCTGTATGGTTAGCACAGTCTACTCTAGACTTACAATGTCCACAATGGACCCGAGGCATGGGAGATAGGTTCCAGAGAGCACAGTAGAGATGAGGTTGTGACTAGAGTAAGGTAGGGACCCCTAATTGTGGTGTAGCGTTAAGTTGCTGGGGTCACTCGTCTCCAGATAACACCTTGGCCACAGATGGCATCCCTGGAGGAGTCTGATAGCCTGTCTGAGGTATGAGATCCCTTGAGCTCCACAAATCTTGCCAAATGAGTCCCAGCTCACCGTGGAGGCTTCAGAGTGGTACAGTTCCATCTTCCCCTCCTCAGCATCTATAAGGACCCTGAATGCTCCCTCCCCTCCACAGCCCTGTGGGGACAGAAGCAGCTATCGGGAGCTGCACAAGGAGAGCCACACACTGTTACAGAGACTCGGGGTCCTTCTCAGTTACGTTTCAGAGCTGAATCAGACCAAGAGTCACTTGATATTGTTGCCATGCGCCTAAAGACCGAAGGGCTGTGGTTTGGACAGGACACAGGTTTGTCATCCCTGCCCTTCTAACCATCCTTCCACACTGCTTCTCTACATGTGTTCAGCTCCCTGTGTCTCTCCCCCCTGTATGCTGTCCTGCTACTCGTTCAACTCACTTTCTCTTCCTCCGTACATCTACCTCTCCCCAACCCCAACCATTAATCCATCTCTCTGCTCTGCTATCCGTCTCATTGCACATTTAGCCATCTGTCTCTCTTCCTTTCTTTCTCCTACTTCATTTCTCTCTCCCACTCCTTCAAATCCATCCATTCCTCTCTGATATTCTCTTTGCTGTTTCATCTGGCCACATCTGGCATCAATCAGTCCATCCATACTAAGCCTCCCATGGTCTTGCTGTCTTCAGTTCATCTCCAGGATTTCTATCTTTCCATCACTTTCGTGCCTCAGCTTCTAGGAGACCCTTCCAACTGAGACAGGCTCAAGGCTTGCCCACTAGCCTGGACACATGTGTTGGGTGGGTTCCTCCTGTCCCCAGTATTTCACTTGCATATGGAGAGGGCCACCAGAATGTGTAGGAAAATACCTGCAGCCTCTGGATTTCCAGAGCCAGACATAGCTGATGCTGCCTCATGACAAGGATCATAGTTAGCTGATCTATTAGAAAACAGAGCCCCGTAGATATTCAGCTCCACAGTATAGAGCAGACTTATCCCAGAGCCTCCCAAAAATGTGGATAAGAGGCCTCAGTGCCAGAAACCAGGGACTGTCCTGTCATTGGAGCCCCTGAGCTGCCCAGAGCTGTTGAGGAACGAGGGATCCATGGTGAATGGAGGTGAGTCTGGGTGTTGCCTTACCACTTGTTCATAATCAGCTTTCTTACTACTGGGAAGGGTCCAGGAGCTGAAGAGTTTTTGGGATTGATAACTTTATTTTCTCTCTCCAATGTGTATGTGAAAACCTCTGGAAGCCCTGGGGCTCATGTGAGGACAAACCCATTAAAGATTGTGAGGTGCTCAGATACTATCATGATGGGGACCAGACAAGCACCACAGACAGGCACATTTGTTTAGGGTTGGAGCCTGTTTTATCAAGTCTCCATACCCCGCAAAGAAATGGAGGGATAACTTTACACAGCTGAGTAGTTGATCACCTGTGTAAGCATTTGTCGGACTGCAGCCTGTGTTTGCAAAGTGCCATGTAAATCCGTTGTCCCTTGATAGATGCTGATCCTACAAAGATTTAGACAGATGCTTCATTTAAGCCCATGGGCAGTCCCACTGAAATCAAATGGATATGGTTTGGGTAAAGGAAGTTAAAGCGGATGGGAAGAGTGGGCCAAATTTCCAAAGGTATTTTAGGTGTTAACATATGTAACTGAATGCTGGGTGCCTAACTCTTATTGGAAAAAATGGGAGTTAGGTATCTACCCTGTGCAGGTGCTTTGGAGTGTCCTACTTGGTACCTCTCTACATATTTACAAACCTGCCTTGGGAAATCTGACCTTCCCACACAATGATCCTGATAGTCAAAAAGGTTTGAGTGCATCGGTCCTAAAAGCCAGCTCTAATTGGTTGTAGCATCAGGGTCTAAATTATTACTAGAGCTACTGGGTTTTATCCAACCCTGATTAATTAGGCTGTGGTCCCTGTCAGGCACAGAGATATATGCATACATACATACACAAAAGAGTTTCATGTTAACAATGGCAGGAGAACTTTTGAACTGTAGAGCTAATACGGGGTCCTCCAGACATCATTTGAGCTATACCCTCGTGATGACACAGAATTAAGATTTCCCACCTAGACTCTAGTTGACAAATATTTATGCAGCATGGTCTGACATTTTGGACTTCTTCCTACCCCCCTTCCTTACCAAAACTGTCCACTCGAGAAATGATTTTCCATCAGCTTTGATGATACCTGGCTGGACTCCTTTGTGTTTGAGAAACAGCTTTATCTGGACTTGTCTGGTAAATGAAGTTCAGACCCACGTATTATGTTGATATACAAATTTCCCCTTAGTATTACTGATCAGTGAGTTATTATTTCTCTAAAGATAGCTCTCACAACATATTTTGTGTAAAAAATATTGCTCTAATGGGGATAATGTTTATAGAGCTGTGTATTTGTCCACGATGAGGATTTCATACCCCCCCCCGTCTAACGTTTTCCAATGATTAACTACTTGCAGAGTTAGTCCTGTCCTACACTACAGAATCAATTTTGTCTATTTCTGGAACTTCAGACAAAAAAAAAAGCCAAGAAGTCTGCTGGCACATTTAAACACTAACCAGTTTATTTTTTGCATTTATAAATTTATGTATCACATTTATAAATAGATCTGTTAGTCTTGAAAAGTGCCACCAGACTCCTTGTTTGTTTTGCTGGACTAGACAAACATGGCTACCCCTCTGGACTCTGGAATTTGGTAATATACCTTGCTTAGGTATGGGAATAAGTCATACTCCTGAGCAGTAAAGCTAAACAGACCTAAGAACTGGTGTAGGCTGTGCTGTGTCGGCGGGAGAGCGTCCTCCTTCAACATAACTACTGCCTCTCACAGAGGTCAATTAACTAAACTGATCAAGAGTGCTCCTCCATTGGTTTGGATTATTTTCATAAAAGTTCTGCATCGATGCAGCTGCACTGATGCACATAATTCAGCCTTTTAAGTGTAGACCTGACCTCAGAAAGTTCTCCTAATAGCTAGCCTAAATCTTCTTTAGTACAGGTTAAGCCAATCACTTTTGTCCCAGCCTTGGTGGACAGAAAGAACAAATGAGCAGCATCTTCTCTGTAACAACTTTTCTTCTATTTGAAGACCAGGACCCTCTGCAGGCTCCTCTTCTCTAGATCAGTGATTCTCAACCTGTTTCAGGCTTGGGACCCTTTTTTAACAAAAATAAATAAATAAATAAAAATTTTGCATCCCCTCTGGCTGATTATGTAATCTGGCCTGCGCAGGCAGACTCTGGCCCACATCACTCTGGTGCTGCCACTGGGACAGCTGTTGAGCAGCGCTGCCACCACCATGGCCCACACTGCTGGGGCGCTGAGCCGCAGCAGCTATGGCCCCCTGCACTTGCCCCAGATGGGGAGCTGCCGCAGCGCCATCCCCCCTGCCAGGAACCAGGCACGGAAAGGGAAAGGCAGGTAAGAATAAAAGTACAGTTGTAGCTTGGAGCTTCTGTCACAACCATTGCTTGTACAAATACAGAAAAATTAGCCACAGTCCCTATCACAAAGAACTTTCAACCTAAGTATGCATTTTCCTATGATAAATTGCTTCCACTAACTGCCACTGATCCAGTTTGCCAGGACACTTGAATTCCCCAGTGTGCGGTGGGAAAAAGCCATTCCCTAGGAGAAACATCCACCTGCCACCCACTCACCCAGGTCTTCTGTAATAGTCACAAAGTGGACTGTTTTCATGCAGAGTAAATGGGGCTGTCCCTAAATTTGTCTCTCCTGTGTATGGCTGATGATATTCCTTTCATCCTGTGTCTCCTCTCCCTGCAGGAGGAAAGAGGGAACAGCAGCTCCCAGTGGGAGTTCATCCTGCTGGGATTCTCAGACCAACCATTCCTACAGATGGTGCTTTTCGTGGTCTTGTTGGTCTTGTACATTTTGAACCTGGTGGGAAACCTGGCCATCATCATGGTTTTGTGGCTGGACCCTTATCTCCACACCCCCATGTACTTCTTCCTTAGCAATCTCACTTTTCTGGACTTTTGCTACACCACCAGCATCATTCCTCAGATGCTGGTGAACTATAGCATTGGCCGCAAGTCCATCACCTGATTTGGCTGCGTTGCCCAGCTGTACATCTCCCTTTCATTGGGCTGCACTGAGTGCTTCCTGTTGGTCGTCATGGCCTACGACCGGTATGTGGCCATCTGCCAACCACTGCGCTACACCACCATCATGAACCGCCGCCTCTGCCTACAGATGGCGGCCACCGTCTGGCTGAGTGGCTTTGGAAACTCCATTGTGCAGACAATCCTGACTATGTGGGTCCCCCGGTGTGGGCGGAACCAGATCAATCACTTCTTTTGTGAGGTGCCGGCCCTGCTCAAGCTGGCCTGTGTTGACACCTCTGCGACTGAAGCTGAGGTTTTTGCTGTCAGTGTGATCTTCCTGCTGGTGCCACTGGGCCTCATCCTGGTCTCCTACGGCTACATCATCTCGGCCGTGCTGAGGATTGGCTCAGCCAAGGGCAGGCTCAAGGCCTTCAACACCTGCACCTCCCACCTGGCCGTGGTGTCAATCTTCTATGGCACAGCCATATTCATGTATCTACAGCCTCCATCCAGCTACTCTCAGGACCAAGCCAAGAAGGTCTCACTCTTCTATGGCTTCTTTGCTCCTGTGCTGAACTCCCTGATCTACACCCTGAGGAACAAGGAGGTGCATGGGGCTGTAAGGAGAGTGCTGTGGAGCCCATTCTGGACTAAGAGGACATAAGCCAAAGAAACAAAGAGGGACCAGATGGTTTGGTTTTCTTTTGGGCAGCAGTTCTAATCCAGCCCAAGATCCAGGAACTGTTTGATTAGCCAGAGGGTGGGGGGCAGACAAAGAGACATGGATATGTGTAACCCTCTCCTCCTCCCTAGGTTCCTTGGGAGCAGGCAAAACTCACGTATGCGCTGCCACCTCAGATTGCTAATGGCAAGGGGATATTGAGTTTCCCAGTAGTGTTGTGGGTTAAGTGGGAATCCTCTAGTCTATCCTCTGCTGCAGTCCCTTTGCTCGTACAGGAAGTTCATATTGACAGTGCCCCTACCTGGCTGAATCTTATGCATTCTCAGTGGCATGCCTTGACAGCTTCCAGATCTATACCCATGATAACAGGAATAATAATCTGTGGCATGGGGATCTAACTCAAAAGTACTATTGTGCATGTAAAGCATCTGATATACTCACATGAGTGTTACCCAACCTTTACTTAAACTAAGGAAACTTGGCATTACCAGCTGAAATTAAATCTACAGGGATGATTGAAGAAATCAATTAACAAACATTGTAATAAATGAAACTTATCTAACTGGCATTTGTCCTGTCATTATTTACTCCACCTTCAAAGTGCCCACTCCCCAAGAGTTCAGAGCCTTGACCCGATGCTTGCACTGGGGTGGCTTGACAGTCTCACAGAGGAGATGGTTCTCTGCTGGTTCGGTGTTTCAGTTCAGCCAATGAATGAGTGCGGTGGGTCAAAGGAAGGGGTTGTAAGTGGGGGACTTTTGGTACAAAGAGGATGGACCCAGAACTTACTTGGCTATACAGCACTAGTTTATACTTTGTAATAGGATGTAATATGTCACTATATAAAAATAATGTACACTATTCTTGTGGATCTTAGGTACTTGACTTTGGATCCACAACTGTGTAGAAATAAAGCTCCATTCCTCACTAAGTTGTGGCGCCTGCTTACAGAGAATTCCTCCACAGCACCAATAGCTTCCCATCCCCCTTCTGTGCAAAAGCCCCTGGGCACTTGGCCCCAGCACAAACTGGTGGGAATGGGTTGTCCAGTGAACTTGGAGCAACAAGCACTGGAGGAGGAACCTCCAGGTTAGCAGGGAGACCTACACCCCTTGTCACCAAGCTCGCCTGAGTCCTGTGCTGAAGGCGCATGGTGATGAGGACGAGCATCCCCATGGACAAGAGTGTGGCCATCGCTCTCTGGGAGACGGCCACTCCCAAGTCCCACAGGTCCATTGCCCATCTCTACGGCATTGGGAGGTCCACCGTCATGGAAGTGCTGTCTTGGGCAGTTGGCCTGCACTGGGGCTGGAGCAAGGAGGGCACTCTGAGATCTGGAGCCCCCATATTAGGGGGCCCCAGGTGGCAGTTGGGCTGGACATTGGGTTGGGTGATCAGGAGGCCAGGGAAGGGGCAGAAGGGGTTGGGGGAGTACAGGGAAGGCCGTGGCAGGGCCTGGGATTTAGGGAGGGGTCTGGGAGTGCAGGGAAGTGGCAGCAGGGCCAGGGACTTGGGGGGGTTGGGGGCTGCAGGGAAACGGTGGTGGGCCCCGGGGCTGGGGGAGGCCAGGGAAGCGGTGACAGGGACTGGTCCTTGGTGGGGGGGGGTGCCTGGGAGGCTGGAAAAAGCGACAGCAGGGGTTGGTGGTGACAGAGAAAGGGGTGAAAAGGTTATCGGGGGACAACAGTAATGAACAGAGCAGGTGGCAGCAAGGAAGAGAGGCAGCAGTGAGGAATGGACAGAACAGGGGGGCAGCAGGAGAAATGGACAAAGCAGGGGGACAGGAGTGAGGAGTGGAGAAAGCAGGGGGGCAGGAGTGAGGAATGTACAGAACAGGGGGTCAAGCAGGGGGGATGGAGAGAACAAGCGGACAGGGGAAAAGCAACAGCAGGGGGCTGGAGGCTAGGGATTGTTTCAGGAACTCCAGGGGAAGCCAGCAGCAGTGGGTAGGTGGGGGGGTTAGGGACCAAGGCCAAAAGGGGACCTTGCTTATACACATCACCCATTTTTGCCTCCTTTTTGAGCTCAGAATTACAGGGTCAGCTTGTGCTCAGATTGGCTTATACCCGAGTATATATGGTATTTCTCTTATGTAGTACCTAAAGCTTTGTTTCCTCTACCACAATGAAACAAACTGTGTTAGGTGAACTTATAGTCACTGATTAATTATGGATGTCCGCTCAATGCTCCTTGGGTCCATGCTGTGCATCCTCACGAAGAGTGCTTCCACAGTCAGAAGAGAGGAACAGGGTGCCCAGCTTCTCAGCTGCACTGGCAGCTCCCTGCTGGAAGCTAGTTGCACCAGAGGTTCCTGGTGGACTGCCCTCCTCCATCGCATTTCCCTGTTCCCCACTGGGAGTGTCCAGGTGCTCAGCTGTCCCAGAGAGCTATGCCCAGCTTTCTACAAATTTGCACAGCAGTTCTGAAAATTTGCACAAAAGAAACTTTTAGCGCACAGAGCCTACAAAAAATTAGAGGGAAGATTGGTCCCTTCCCCCACTGCTTGGCCAGCACTGGAAGAACCGGGCACGGGGGTCTCTGGTTCTGGATGCCTGACTTGACTGCCAAGGGCTGGGTACAGGGTTCCCTTTTCTCACTACCCAGCTTGAGTGCCAGGGGCCAGCGCCGGCATCCCTTCCCTCACAGCACAGCCAGCACTCGAGGAGCCTGGCGCCGGGGTCCCTTCTCCTAGCACCTGGCTAGTGCTGACATTGCTGGGTGGAGAAAGTTTCTCCCCACCACTTGGCTCCCAAAGCTCAAGCGGGCACCAGATTGGGTGGTGGCATGGCCCATCTTGGTGGCCATGTTGCAACATCTCCCATGTTGCCCCTTTCCTAAATTGATCTAGCAAGTCCTCTCCATGGCCATACTAGTTCAATTTTAGCTTCTAGTGGGGACCTGTTAAATCGATTTAACTTGACTTGATACAATGGTTTTTACTGCAATTTATTTGAATTGATAAAAGTTAAATTGATTTAACCAGCTTAGTGTGGACATAGCCTCTGATTAATAACCCAGGAAGCTTAACCGACTCCCATCAACTCCGCTGCCATGCAGATTCTTTCATTTCAGCTTATCTACCCTTGTTATCATCATCTTTCTGGTCACAAGATATTTTTAAAAGAATAGCCAAACAGACCTACTGTCTGACAATCATCACTGACTGTATGTTTCTTCCTGTTTTCATTCTCACTTATCATGCAATAATAAATCTGTTAGTCTTTGAGGGCCATGAGCATCCTTGGTTGTGTTTTTTTTTTCTTTTTTGCTTTACTAAACTAAATAATAATGACTTATTTCAAAATTAAACCCTTATTTCAAAATGACTTATTTCAAAATAAAAAATTTTATTTCAAAATAAGGGAAATCCTGCTATCGAAATGGCTGTTATTTTGAAACGGTTATTTTTAAATAAGGCCATTTGGAAATGTTGTTTTGAAACAGTTGATTCGAAACAATGGTGTTGATTCGAAACAACATGTCCAAATGGCGTTATTTCAAAATAACCATTTTGAAATAACAGCCATTTCGAAATGAATGGGGTTTAAGCTGTTTTGAAATGATGCTTCTTATTTCGAAATGACGGAGCCCATCATTTCAAAATAAGAAAACGTGTGGAGCTAATCTTTTTTATCTCAAAATAACCAGTGAGTGCTGGTGTATCCAGTCTCCTCCGTCACATTTAGAAACCCAGTCTAGGGAAATTTAGGTCCTGTAAGGGTGGCTCCAGTGGGAGGGATTTGCAGAACAGAGCATTAAGCTCCACAAAGAAACACAGGTGACACAAGCACTACACTAATAGAATTGCAACCTCCTCCCCCCACCCCGAAGGAAGTAAACCTCATAAATGAGCATATTCTGAATTCATGTGCAAAGATGGTAACAACAGACCTATGGAAAACACAACACAACAGGGAACAGCCAGCAGGCTGCTGTTCTGACATTCTAGATTGACTTGTTCAGTCGTGTTTTTAGTAGGAAATCACTCACCAAAATCCCTTTACAGTAAAGCCAGAAACAGGTTCCCTCCCTTTTGTTCTTAGCAACCACGAACCTTCCCGTTCCATTGCCCCAAGATTCCAACCTGGCTTTAAGGCCTCCAATGGATGCCCGTCATCCAAGCATCAAAGCAACCAAGCTGCAGTCTGTATTAAGAAGGAGTTGTATTTAGGATTCCTGCATGGGGCCATTATCATGCAAAGACTGGATCAAATCTCTCCAATCAATTCGAATTTGCCAGCTTAGGCATGTGCTGATGCTGCCCCTGAAACAGAGACTGGAGAAGGGGGACTGATGCATCTGGGTGAGATATAGTCTGGGGATTGGGGTGTTCTTCTTAGTTGCCTTTGTGCCATGCTCCTCTTCTGCACGTGAAACTCCACCTGACTGTGGATCCCTCTTGCCAGACTTGAATTCACTTCTCAGTCCGGGATAGAGAAAACATCAATGGCCTGTCTGGCCCTGCTGTGAACTCGCCCGCTTCGTGTCACTTGGACTTGACTTCGTAGTCACCATTTTGGAGTTGCAGTGTTGGGTGGGAGCTGGCATAATAACAGTGTCCTGGCGCAACAATATCCAGTGTTGGGGTCCTAACTCTTCAGGAGGTGTACACAGTAAGGTAGGACATTCACAATTTTCTTTGGTCACCAAGCCCCAAAATTCTTTAATAAGACCTACTTCGACTCCAACAAAACATCCCTTATCTCCATTTCATACATTCTCCAGGCTCCCAATAGATGTTATTTCCCACTTTAACAGGGAGCTGATGGTTTTCCGATACTCCTAAGTGGGCCTGTGTATTCCGGTAGGTGACGTGAATGGAATTTAGGGTGCAAGAGTGGCAGGGGGAAAAAACGACACATGCACACTTCTGTGTCTCATACTAAGTTGCCACACAGTGCTCAGCCGTGATAGGTGAAGAAGGACCAGCTTCCACTTCATTGATCTAGCAACTAAGCCACTCCCCTCTCAGTGCTGGGAACACCATGCAGGAGTCCTGGCTCTGACTCTCTACCCTGCCAGAGGAAATCTCCTGGACATCTGAGTTTGAAATTCAAGAAATGGCCACCATGCACTCACACCAGCATGCTGTTCTGAGCACTGATTCCCTCTCAAGAACTGTCTCAGCCTCCATTTAAAGGAACAGTCCCTGTTCTGTACTGTTTCCACAATCTAGTCTGGGCTTACAATGTCCACAATGGATCTGAGGCATGGGAGATCAGTTCCAGGGAGTACAGGAGACATGAGGTTGTGATTAGAGTAGGATGGGGACCCCCAATTGTGGTGTAGTGTTAAGTTGCTGGGCTCACTCCTCTCCAGATAACAACCCAGCCCCAGATGGAATCCCTGGAGGAGTCTCATTGCCTGCCTGGGGCATGAGATCCCTGGGGCTCCAAAAACTTCGCCAATTGAGTCCCAGACCACCGGGGAGGCTTCAGAGTGGTACAGTCCCACCTTCTCCACTTCAGCATCTATAAGAACCCTGCCTGATCCCCACCCCTTCCAGCCCTGTGGGGACAGAGGCAGCCATCGTGAGCTGCACAAGGAGAGCCACACACTGTTACAGAGACTCGGGGTCCTTCTCAGTTACGCTTCGGAGGTGGATCAGCCCAAGAGTCATTTGATACTGTTGGCATGCACCTAAAGACCCAAGGGCTATCGTCTGGACAGGACACAGGTTTGGCATCCCTGCCCTTCTAACCATCCTTCCACACTGCTGTACATGTATTCAGCTCCCTGTGTCTCTCCCCCCTGTATGCTGTCCTCCCGCTCATTCAACTCACTTTCTCTTCCTCCGTAAACATCTACCTCTCCTCGACCCCACCCTTCAATCCATCTCTCTGGTCTGCTATCCATCTTTTTATTGCACTTTTAGCCATCTGTTTCTCTCCTTTCTTTCTCCTACTTCATTTCTCTTTCCCACTCCTTCAAATCCATCCATTCCTCTCTGATTTTCTCTTTGCTGTTTCATCTGGCCACATCTGGCATCAATCGGTCCATCCATACTAAGCCTCCCATGTCTTCAGTCCATCTCCAGGATTTCTATCTTTCTACCACTGTGGTGCCTCAGCTTCTAGGAGATTCTTCCCACTGAGACAGGCTCAAGGCTTGCCTACAAGCCTGGGACACATGAGTTGGATTGGGTTCTTCTTGTCCCCAGTATTTCACTTGCATATGAAGAGGGCCACAGGAATGTGTAGGAAAATACCTGCAGCCTCTCGATTTCCAGAGCCAGACACAGCTGATGCTGCCCCATGACAAGGGCCATAGTTAGCTGGTTTATTAGAAAACAGAGGCCCTCAGATATTCAGCTGCGCAGCACAGAGCAGACTTATCCCAGAGCCTCCCAAAAACGTGGATAAGAGGCCTCAGTGCCAGAAACCAGGGACTGTCCTCTCATTGGAGCCCCCAAACTGCCCGGAGGTGTTGAGGAACGAGGGATCCATGCTGAATGGAGGTGAGTCTGGGTGTTGTGTCACCACTTGTTCATAATCAGCTTTCTCACTACTGGGAAGAGTCCAGGAGCCGGAGAGCATGTGGGATTAACTTTATTTTCTCTTCCCAATGTATATGTGAAAACCTCTGGAAGCCTTGGAGCTCATGTGAGGATAAACCCATTAATGATTGTGAGGTGCTCAAATACTATCGTGATGGGGACCAGACAAGCAACACAGATAAGCAGATTTGTTTAGGGTTGGAGTCTGTTTTATCAAGTCTCCATACCCCGCAAAGACATGAAAGGATAACTTTATACAGCTGAGTAGCTGACCAGCTGTGTGAGCATCTGTGGGAGTGGACCCTGTGTTTGCAAAGTGCCATGTAAATCCGTTGTCCCTTGAGAAATGCTGATCCTACAAAAATTTAGACACATGCTTCATTTAAGCCCATTGGCTGTCCCTCTGAAATCAAATGGATATGGTTTGGGTAAAGGAAGTTAAAGCGGGTAGGAAGAGTGGGCCAAATTTCCAAAGGTATTTTAGATGTTTACAGATGCAAATGAATGCTGGGTGCCTAACTCTTATTGGAACAAAGGAGAGTTAGGTATCTACCCTGTAGGTATTTTGGAATGTCTTACTTGGTACCTATCTACATAGTTATAGACATATTTTGGGAAATCTGAACCGCCCCCCCCAATGATCCTTAAAGTCAGTAAAGTTTGGGTACATCACTCCTAAAATCTCCTTTGGAAACCCCAGCTCTAATTGCTTGTAGCATCAGGGTTTAAATTATTATTAGAGGTACTGGGTTTTATCCTGCCCGGAATATTTAGGCTGAGGTCCCTGTCAGACACATAGATACACAAAAAAGTTTCATGTTGACAATGTCAGAAGAACTGTTGAACTGTAGGGCTAATTGGGATCCTCCTGACATCATTTGATCTACATCCTGTACTGAAAGAGAACTAAGATTTCCCACCTACACTCTACTTGACAAGTATTTGTGCAACCTGTTCTTAATCTCTAAGCAAGGTGTGACATTCTGGGGTTCTTCCTGCCCCACATTCATTACCAAAGACTGTACACTTGACATGATTGTCCATCAGCTTTGACCATATATGGCTGGACTCCTTTGTATTTCAGAAACTGGTTTATCCAGACTGCTCTGGTAAATGTATTTCAGAGCTAATGTCATCTTATTTTAATAACTGTACATTTAATGTTGATACATTCATTTCATCATGGTATAACTGAGCAGTAAGTTATTATTTTTCTAAAGAAACCTTGCACAACATATTTTGTACAAAGAGTATTGCTGTAATGAAGATGGTGTTTATAGAGCTGTGCATTTGTCCACAATGAGGATTTCATACTTACCCTGTGTAATGTTTTCCAATGATTGACTACTTGTAGAGTTAGTCCTTTCCCACACTACAAAATCAATTTGGTCATCTCTGGAACTTCAGAAAAAACCCCAAGAAGTCTGGTGGAACTTTTAAAGACTAAGAAATTTATTAATCACATTTACAAGTTTATGTACCACATTTATAAATAAATATGTTAGTACTTAGAAGTGCCAGCAGACTCCCTATTTGTTTTAGTGGACTAGACTAACATCCTTTCCCTTCAGACTCTGGAACTTGGTGATTTATGTTACTTAGGTATAGGAATAAGTCACACTCTTGAGCAGTAAAGCTAAACAAACCTAACAACTGCTGTAGGCGGTGCTGTGTGGGTGGGAGAGTTTCCTCCTCCAACACAGCTCCTGCCTCTCACAGAGGTCAGCTAACTAAACTGATAAAGAGTGCTCTTCCATTGGTTTGGATTCTCTTCATAAAAGTTCTACACCAATGCAAGTGCACCAATGGATATAATTCAGCCTTTTAAGTGTAGACCTGCCCTCAGAAAGTTTTCCTAATAGCTAACCTAAATCTTCTTTAGTACAGGCTAAGCCAATCACTTTTGTCCCACCCTTGGTGGACAGAAAGAACTAAGGAGCAGCATCTTCTCTGTAACAACTTTTCTCCTATTTGAAGACCAGGACCTCTGGCAGCCTTCTCTTTTCTAGAACAACCATGCCTACTTTTTTTCACCCTTTCCTCATAAAAGAACACTTTTCCATGACATCTGGTTTGGTCTATTACTATGATCTTTTGATGCAAGTATAAAAGAGAAGCAAGGTAGGTGTGATAATATCTTTTATTGGACTAACTTACATTGATGGCCTCAAAAGAAACCGGCATACCTTCAAAAGATGATATTGCGATCCTAAATCCATAACTCCATTGCATACTGAAAACTAAGGATTCAAGAGAGACTCTGGTTTTATAGCCTGTTGCAGTAATTTGTAACACACTCTGCTACCCACAAACTCTCCATTGTCCAACAATTAGCAGAGGTGTTAGTTTCTTATTTCATGTTTAATGCCCACTTCATTTCAAGTGGTTTCTTGTGACACGCTTAACAATTCTCCTGCCTTGTATTTAGTCTGGACACTCTGGTCTCAGTACTTTCTCCACACCTGAGACAGAGCTCTGTAAAGCTCTAAGGTTTGTCCCTTCTTCTACCAAGTTGGTCCAATAAATGATACAGTCACCTTCCTTGCCTCTTTAATCTGTTTAATGGTGAACAAATGCATCGTACGGTGGACTGAGCCCTTTAAGAAAGAACTGTCCCAGCCCATTTCTGACTTATTTATGAGCCTTAATGGGGCCAGATGGAGGACTGGCGTTCCAAAGAACAAGCCAGAAGGGAAGGGAACAGGAAGTCCTCACGGGAGACTCTGATTTGGAAAAGGGTCAGGGACTGGAAGCTGAAACCAGAAGGCTGAGCTCCAGCTAAGAAGGGCTTGTGGTGGTGGCATCATAAAGAGCTGAGTGGGAGAAAAGACATTCCCCATGTATGATAGAAGGGATTTTTCTGGTGGAGGAAGGGGATCCGGTTACAATATCCTATGACTCTGCTAATTGCCACTTCTTCATGATTTACTTTTTTTATTAATTACTATTACAAGTTAACAAAAGTACAGTTGCAGCTAGAGCCTGTCACAACCACTCCGTGTACAAATACAGAATAAATGAACCACAGTCCTTATTCCAAAGAGCATACAACCTAAGCATCCTTTTTCCTATGACAAATTGGTCCCACTAACTGCCACTGATCCAGTTTGCCTGGAAACTTGAATTCCCTGCTGTGTGGTGGGATAAAGCTCTTCCCTAGCAGAAGCAGCCATCTGCCACCCACTCACCCAGGTCTTCTCTAATAGGCACAAGTGGACCTGGTTCATAAAGAGCAAAAGGGGCTTCCCCTAAATTAGTTTCTCCTGTGTATGGCTGATTTTCCTTTCATCCTTTGTCTCCTTTCTCTGCAGGAGGAAAGGGGAAATGGCAGCTCTCAGTGGGAGTTCATCCTGCTCGGATTCTCAGACCAACCACACCTGCAGATGCTGCTTTTCGTGGTCTTGCTGGTCCTGTACATCTTGAACCTGGTAGGGAACTTGGCCATTGTCATGGTTTTGTGGCAGGACCCTAATCTCCAAACCCCCATGTACTTCTTCCTCAGCAACCTCTCTTTCCTGGACATTTGCTACACAACCACCATCATTCCTCAGATGCTCGTGAACTATAGCATTGGCCTCAAGACCATCACCTGGGTTGGCTGCGTGGTCCAGCTCTGCATCTTCCTCTCTCTTGGCTCCACTGAGTGCCTTCTGTTGGGCGTCATGGCCTACGACCGCTATGTCGCCATCTGCCATCCACTGCGATACACCACCATCATGAGCCGCCGCCTCTGCCTGCAGATGGCGGCCACCGTCTGGCTGAGTGGCTTTGGAAACTCCATTATGCAGACCATCCTGACCGTGCGGGTGCCCCGGTGTGGGCGGAACCAGATCGATCACTTCTTCTGTGAGGAGATGGCCTTGCTCAAGCTGGCCTGTGTTGACACTTCTGTGAATGAAGCTGGGGCTTTTGCTGTCAGTGTTATCTTCCTGCTGATGCCACTGGGCCTCATCCTGGTCTCCTATGGCTACATTTTCTCGGCTGTGCTGAGGCTTGGCTCAGCAAAGGGCAGGCTCAAGGCCTTCAACACCTGCACCTCCCACCTGGCTGTGGTGTCTATCTTCTATGGCACAGCCATATTCACATATCTACAGCCTCCATCCAGCTACTCTCAGGAGCAGTCCAAGATGGTCTCCCTCTTCTATGCCTTCTTTGCTCCTGTGCTGAACTCCCTGATCTACACACTGAGGAACAAGGAGGTGCACGGGGCCTTGAGGCGAGTACTGGGGAGGGTCTTATGTAATAAGAGGACATGAGTCAAGGAAACGAAGAGGGATGAGTTGGTTTGTTTTACTAGTGGGCAGGACTTCCAGTGCAGCCCAAGATCAGGGAACTGTTTGATTTGGGGGGAGGGCGAGTAGGTGAGGAGACATGGAGCCTTTTTCAAATAGGTGTTATCCTCTCCTCCTCCCTAGCTCACTTCAGAGCAGGGAACACTCATGTGTTTGTAGGTGCCTATGTTTTCTGATGGCAAGCATATCCTGACTTTCCCAGTAGTGATGTGGGTTAAGTGGGAATCCTCTATCCACTGCTGCAGTCCCTTTGCTCTTACAGGAATTTCGTATTGACAGTGCATCTACCTGGCTGAATCTTCTGCATTCTCAGTGGCATGCCTTGAGAGCCTCCAGGACAAAACCCATAGTAATAAGAATAATAATCTGTAGCATGGATCTAACTAAAAAATACTAATTGTGCATGTAATGCATCTAATATACTTACATGAGCATGTATCAGTCTTTACTTAAACTAAGAAAACTTGGCTTTACCACCTGAACTTAAATCCACAGGGACACTTTAATAAATAAAAAAACACAGTAATAAATGAAATGTATCTAACTGGCATTTGTCCTGTCATTATTTACTCCACCTTAGAATTGCACACTCCCAAAGAGGTCAGAGTCCTAACCCATTGCTTGCATGGGGATGGCTGGAAGGTCTCACAAAGGAGATTGTTCTCTGCTGGCTCAGTGTTTCAGTTCAGCCAATGTACTAAGCTGAAAAACTGAAGATGGACCAACAAAATGTCATGAACTTTGGTCCTGATTCAAACAGAAATTCTCTGCCTCTTCTCAGGGCCAGTCAGTCTCTCTACTGTGCCTTTCTTTGGCAAACTTTGCTCCGAAATGGGGTGGGGGATCAGGCAATCAGTCCACTTCTTGCAGGTCCCACTCAGACAGCTTTGGGTTTGAGCATTGCCACCAGCCTCTGAAGCTTCCTGCATGAACAAACTTCCCATGGACTCCCCCAAGCAGGCTCGAGACCTCCTGGAGCAGTCACCAGCAGCTGCCCAGTGGGGCCGTGCTCTCACTCCATAAAGGAGTTCACCATGCTGCCCTATGTTCCCTGGAGAAGAGGAATGAGTCTCTCCCCTTTTTCTCAGGGCATCTTGGCAGTTGCAGTCTCCTAGGTAGAAAGTGCAGCACACAGGACCTTATGTGCAATTTCCCAATCAAGTTCAGAGACATCTCAAACAGAGGGTTCCTACCTAGGTTTTCATTTTTATCCCACTGGCCATAACCACACATGGTGCTGGGCCTGGAAACCAAAGCTCACTCACCTCCTCCCGCCAGTAGACATAGCCAAGGCATGCCACTGAGAATGCAGAAGATTCAGCCAGGTAGAGGCACTGTCAATATGAAATTCCTGTAAGAGCAAAGGGACTGCAGCAGTGGATAGAGGATTCCCACTTAACCCACATCACTACTGGGAAATTCAGGATATGCTTGCCATCAGAAAACGCAGGCACCTGCAAATAAATGAGTGTTCCCTGCTCTGAGATGAGTCCTGTGGCACTTTTAAAGACTAACAATTTTATTTATCGCTTGAGCTTTTGGGGGTGAATCCCACATTGCCAGATGCCAAAATGGAAACCATACAGGGTGGAGGGGAAAAGTAAGTGCAATAATGGGAATTGGGGGCTGCTTAAATGCAGCATCTACCAACCCTAACCTTGTATGGGTCATTTACTAGAGTAATTTCAGTGCTGCAATATAAAGTTTGGAGAGGAATTTATAATCCTGGTAGGTGCCTCTGTGGTGCCCTGGATAGCTTGTCAGACTTCTGCACAGCCGAGCAGTGCTTTGGTTGAGCTACACAAAAGTTGTAGATGCAAATACCACCAGAGATGCTTTAATTACTTCCAAAATATCACTGAGGCTTTAACAAAATATGCAGCCACTACAGTGCAGCAAGAAAACAGCAGAAAGCTGTGTCAGATTTCCAGGACATGTGAGCCTTTCCCTATGCCCCAGAAGCATGGGGAGATGTGCTTTCACCCCTAGAGCATTGGGGGGGGGAAAAAAACCAAGTCTGCTTCTAGTGCCTGAAAGAAGATGTGAATCTTCTTGCAAGCATCCCCTCTGCCCAGCTGGGGCTAACCTTCTGGCCTTAGGGGAGTTGAGGCACTGAAACGCAGCTTAGGGCTATTTGGACTTTTGCATATGGCTCTTTGGAAGCAAAGGATGGCTTGCTGATCTTTCATAAAAAATTTTGGACAGTATCAAACACAAGTTTTACAGAAGCTTTGGGCTCAAATCCCAAAAGAGTGATTTTTTCCATCCTTGGTTGCAGGCAGTGGTGCGGACATGTGGATCTTGAAACTTTCAACACTTCAGCATAGGGGTTACCCTGACAACTTTCTACATGATTGGTCTGGGTTTAATTACCAGCTACCAGGGCCAGCACTAGGTGGTAAGCAGCCCCTGTGCTGCAGCGGGGTGCCAGCATTTGAGAGGCGTCAAAAGGGGACAGCACAATGACGGTCCCCTGATGATGTCACTCAGATGTGCCAGCATCCCTAGTATGTTGGCCTTCTAAGATGCTGCTTGGGAGGTGTGAGCCATTCAAAGGTTGTGGGGTCAAGTCCCATCAGTGTTGCTTTAGCTTCTCCTTCCTACTATTCAAACCTTTGAAGAACATACAACCAGTTGAATGAGGCCAAACAGGGCCAAGGTGTGATGCAGTCTGGCTTTCAAGACTCCTGGGTTACTGTTGTTCATATTTGCAATAAATGATGTAGGATATGTCATCTTTGGTACCAATGGAAAGGGTGTAATCTTCTAGGAATTATAGAATCATAGAGTCTTAGATTTGGAAAGGACCGCATGAGGTCATCTAGTCCATCGGGGCCCGTCATTTCTAAATAAGAAAAACCAGTAAGTGCTGGTAGACCCAGTCTGCTCAGTCACATTTGGAAACCCAGTCTTGGGAAATTTAGGGCCTGTAAGGGAGGCTCCAGTGGGAGGGATTTGCAGAACAGAGCATTAAGCTCCACAAAGAAACACAGGTGACACAAGCACTACACTAATAGAATTGCAACCTCCTCCCTCCACCCCGAAGGAAGTAAACCTCTTAAAAGAGCATATGCCGAGGTCATGGGCAAATTTGGTAACAGCAGGCCTATGAAAAAGAGAGCACACCAGGGAACAGCCAGCAGGCTGCTGTCCTGACCTTCTAGATTGACTCATTCAGTTGGGTTTTCAGTAGGAAATTACTCACCAAAATCCCTTTACGATAAAGCAAGAAACAGGCTCCCTCCCTTTTGCCCTTAGCAACCAAAAACCTTTCCGTTCCATTGCCCCAAGATTCCAACCTGGCTTTAAGGCCTCCAATGGGTGCCCATCATCCAAACATCAAAGCAACCGAGCTGCATCCTGTATTAAGATGGAGTTGAATTTAGGATTCCTGCATGGGACCATTATCATGCAAAGACTGGATCAGATCTCTCCAATCAATTCGAATTTGCCAGCTTAGGCATGTGCTGATGCTGCCCCTGAAACAGAGACTGGAGAAGGGGGACTGATGCATCTGGGTGAGATATAGTCTGGGGATTGGGGTGTTCTTCTTAGTTGCCTTTGTGCCATGCTCCTCTTCTGCATGTGAAA
The DNA here is from genome assembly GCA_007922195.1 of Podocnemis expansa. Lineage (NCBI taxonomy): Eukaryota > Metazoa > Chordata > Testudines > Podocnemididae > Podocnemis > Podocnemis expansa. Next base: position 389,470 of record ML682144.1, read on the forward strand.
CTCCACCTGACTGTGGATCCCTCTTGCCAGACTTGAATTCACTTCTCAGTTCAGGATAGAGCAAACATCAATGGCCCGTCTGTCCCTGCTTGGTGTCACTTGAACATTACTTTGTAGTCGCCATTTTGGAGTTGCCAGTGTTGGGTGGGAGCTGGCGTAATAACAGTGTCCTGGGGCAACAATATCCAATGTTGGGGCCCTAAATCTTGAGGAGGCATACGCAGTAAGGTAAGACATTCACAATTTTCTTTGGTCACCAAGCCCCAAAATTCTTTAATAAGACCTACTTCGACTCCAACAAAACATCCCTTAACTCCATTTCATACATTCTCCAGGCTCCCAATAGATGTTATTTCCCACTTTAACAGGGAGCTGATGGTTTTCCAATACTCCTATTTGGGCCTGAGTATTCCAGTAGGTGGCCTGGATGGAATTTAGGTTGTGAGAGTGGCAGGGGGAAAAAACACACTTGCATGCTTCTGTATCTCATACTAAGTTGCCACATAGTGCTCAGCCGTGATAGGTGAAGAACGACCAGCTTCCACTTCATTGATCTAGTGGCTAGGCCACTCCCCTCCCAGTGCTGGGAACATCATGCAGGAGTCCTGGCTCTGACTCACTACCCTGCCAGAGGAAATCTCCTGGACATATGAGTTTGAAATTCAAGATATGGCCATCATGCACTCACACCAGCATGCTGTTCCGAGCACCAATTCCCTCTCAAGAACTGTCTCAGCCTCCATTTAAAGAAACAGTCCCTTTTCTGTACTGTTTCCACAGTCTATTCCGGGCTTACAATGTCCACAATGGATCTGAGGCATGGGAGATCAGTTTCAGGGAGTACAGGAGACGTGAGGTTGTGACTAGAGTAGGGTGCAGGTCCCCCAATTGTAATGTAGTGTTAAGTTGCTGGGCTCACTCCTCTCCAGATAACAACCCAGCCCCAGATGGCATCCCTGGAGGAGTCTCATTGCCTGCCTGGGGCATGAGATCCCTGGGGCTCCAAAAACCTTACCAAATGAGTCCCAGCCACCGTGGAGGCTTCAGAGTGGTATAGTCCCACCTTCCCCTCTTCAGCATCGATAAGGAACCTGACTACTCCCTCCCCTCCACAGCCCTGTGGGGAGAGAGACAGCTATTGTGAGCTGCACAAGGAGAGCCCCACACTGTTACAGAGACTCAGGGTCCTTCTCAGTTACGCTTCAGAGCTGGATCAGACGAAGACTGATTTCATATTGTTGCCATGCGCCTAAAGACCCAAGGGCTGTGGTTTAGACAGGATATAGGTTTGGTTTCCCCACCCTTCCAGCCATTCTTCCACAGTGCTTCTCTATATGTATTCAGTTCTCTGTGTCTCTCCCCCCGTTTGCTGTCTTCCTGCTCATTCAACTCACTTTCTCTTCCTCCGCAAACATCTATCTCTCCCCAACCCCAACGATCAATCCTTCTCTCTGGTCTGCTATCCATCTTCTTATTGCACTTTTAGCCATCCGTCTCTCTTTCTTTTTCCTATTTCATTTCTCTCTTCTACTCCTTCAAATCCACCCACTCCTCTCTGATTTTCTCTTTGCTGTTTCATCTGGTCACATCTGGCATCAACTGGTCCATCCAGGGTCTCAGTGTCTTCAGTCCATCTCCAGGGTTTCTATCTTTCTACTACTGTGGTGCCTCAGCTTCTAGGAGATCCTTCCAGCTGAGACAGGCTCAAGGCTTCCCTGCTAGTCTGGGACAAATGTTTTGGACGTGTTCCTCTTGTCCCCAGTATTTCACTTGCATATGAAGAGGGCCACCGGAATATGTAGGAAAATACCTGCAGCCACTGGATTTCCAAAGCCAGATACAGATAATGCTGCCCCATGACAAGGGCCATAGTTAGCTGGTTTATTAGAAAACAGAGGCCCTCAGATATTCAGCTCCGCAGCACGGAGCAGACTTATCCCAGAGCCTCTCAAAAATGTGGATCAGAGGCCTCAGTGCCAGAAACCAGGGACTGAACTGTCATTGGAGCTCCTGAGCTGCCCAGAGCTTTTGGGGAATGAGGGATCCATGGTGAATGGAGGTGAGTCTGGGTGTTGTGCCACTACTTGCTCATAATCAGTTTTCGTACTACTGGGAAGAGTCCAGGAGCTGGAGAGCACGTGGGATTGTTAACTTTATTTTCTTTCTCCAATGTGTATGCGAATACCTCTGGAAGCCCTGGGGCTCATGTGAGGATAAACCCATTAAAGACTGTGAGGTGCTCAAATACTATCGTGATGAGGACCAGACAAGCAACGATAAGCAGATTTGTTTAGGGTTGGAGTCTGTTTTATCAAGTCTTCATACCCTGCAAAGATGTGGAGGGATAACTTTACACAGCTAAGTAGTTTATCACCTGTGGGAGTGGACCCTGTGTTTGTAAAGTGCCATCTAAATCTGTTGTTCCTTTATAGACATTGATCCTACAAAGATTTAGACATGTGCTTCATTTACACCCATGGGCAGTCCCTCTGAAATCAAATGAATGTGGTTTGGCCAAAGGAAATTAAAGCAGATAGGAAAAGTGGGCCAAATTTCCAAAGGTATTTTAGATGTTTACGGATGCAAATGAATGCTAGGTGCCTTACTCTTACTGGAACAAATGGGAGTTAGGTATCCACCCTGTGTAGGTGTTTTGGAATGTCCTACTTGGTTCCTATCTGCCAATTTACAGACATATGTTGAGAAATTTGAGCCCCCCCCCATGAGCCTGAAAGTCAGTAAAGTTTAGGTGCATCACTCCTAAAATATCCTTTGAAAACCCCAGCTCTAATTGCTTGTAGCATCAGGGTCTAAATTATTATTAGAGGTACTGGGTTTTGTCCTGCCCTGAATACTTAGGCTGGAGTCCCCATCAGAAACATAGATACACAAAAAATTTCATATTGACAATGTCAGAAGAATTGTTGAACTGTAAGGCTTATGGGGGTCCTCCAGACATCATTTGATCTATACCCCGTACTGAGACGGAATAAAGATTTCCCACCTAGGCCCTGCTTGACAGGTATTTGTGCAACCTGTTCTTAATCTCCAAGCATAGTGTGATATTCTGGAGTTCTTCCTACCCTCCTTCCTTACCAAAGACTGTCCAGTTGACAAATGATTGTCCATCACCTTTGATGATATTTGGCTGGACTCCTTTGTATTTCAGAAACTGGTTTATCCAGACTGGACTGGTAAATCTTATTTTAATAACTGTACATATAATGTTGATACACACATTTCATCATGGTATAACTGATCAGTGAGTTGTTATTTTTCTAAAGATACCTCTCACAACATATTTTGTACAAAGAATACTGCTGTAATGGGGATGATGTTTATAGAGCTGTGCATTTGTCCACAATGAGGATTTCATACCCACCCTGTGTAATGTTTTCCAATGATTAATCACTTGTAGAATTAGTCCTTTCCTACACTACAGAATCAATTTGGTCTATGTGTGGAACTTCAGAAAAAAAAAAGCCAAGAAGTCTGGTGGTACTTTTCAAGACTAACCGGTTTATTTTTTGCATTTATAAATTTATGTATCACATTTATAAATAGATCGGTTAGTCTTGAAAAGTGCCACCAGACTCCTTGTTTGTTTTGCTGGACTAGACAAACATGGCTACCCCTTTGGACTCTGGAATTTGGTAATTTACCTTGCTTAGGTATGGGAATAAGTCATACTCCTGAGCAGTAAAGCTAAACAGACCTAAGAACTGGTGTAGGCTGTGCTGTGTCGGCGGGAGAGTGTCCTCCTCCAACATAACTACTGCCTCCCACAGAGGTCAATTAACTATACTGATTAAGAGTGCTCCTCCACTGGTTTGGATTATTTTCATAAAACTTATGCATCGATGAAGCTGCACTGATGCATATAATTCAGCCTTTTAAGTGTAGACCTGACCTCAGAAAGTTCTCCTAATAGCTAGCCTAAATCTTCTTTAGTACAGGTTAAGCCAATCACTTTTGTCCCACCCTTGGTGGACAGAAAGAACTAAGGAGCAGCATCTTCTCTATAACAACTTTTCTTCTATTTGAAGACCAGGACCTTCTACAGGCTACTCTTCTCTAGATCAGTGATTCCCAACCTGTTTCAGGCTTGGGACCCCTTTTTAACAAAAAAAAAAAAAAAAGAAAAAAAAAGAAATTCTGCATCCCCTCTGGCTAATTATGTAATCTGGCGTGCGCAGGCAGACTCTGACTCACATCACTCTGGTGCTGCTGCTGGGACAGCTGTTGAGCAGAGCTACCATCATGGCCCACACTGCTGGGGAGCTGAGCCACAGCAGCTATGGCCCCCTGCCCTTGCCCCAGGTGGGGAGCTGCTGCAGTGCCATCCCCCTGCCAGGAAGCAGCCACTGAAAGGGAAAGGCAGGTAAGAATAAAAGTACAGTTGTAGCTTGGATCTTCAGTCACAACCATTGCTTGTACAAATACAGAAAAATTAACCACAGTCCCTATCCCAAAGAACTTTCAAGCTAAGTATCCATTTTCCTATGATAAATTGTTTCCACTAACTGCCACTGATCCAGTTTGCCAGGACACCTGAATTCCCCGGTGTGCGGTGGGAAAAAGCTATTCCCTAGGACAAACATCCACCTGCCACCCACTCACCCAGGTCTTCTGTAATAGTCACAAGTGGACCGTTTTCATGCAGAGTAAATGGGGCTGTCCCTAAATTTGTCTCTCCTGTGTATGGCTGATGATATTCCTTTCATCCTGTGTCTCCTCTCCCTGCAGGAGGAAAGAGGGAACGGCAGCTCCCAGGGGGAGTTCATCCTGCTGGGATTCTCAGACCAACCACACCTGCAGATGCTGCTTTTTGTGCTCTTGTTGGTCTTGTACATCTTGAACCTGGTGGGGAACTTGGCTATCATCATGGTTTTGTTGCTGGACCCTTATCTCCACACCCCCATGTACTTCTTCCTTAGCAATCTCTCTTTCCTGGACCTTTGCTACACCACCAGCATCATTCCTCAGATGCTGGTGAACTATAGCACTGGCCGCAAATCCATCACCTGGGTTGGCTGCGTGGTCCAGCTCTACATCTTCCTCTCTCTTGGCTGCACCGAGTGCCTCCTGTTGGTAGTCATGGCCTATGACCGCTATGTTGCCATCTGCCAACCACTGCGCTACACCATCATCATGAACCGCCGAATCTGCCTGCAGATGGCGGCCACCGTCTGGCTGAGTGGCTTTGGAAACTCCATTGTGCAGACTGTCCTGACCGTGCGGGTGCCCAGGTGTGGACGGAACCAGATTAATCACTTCTTCTGTGAAGTGCCAGCCCTGCTCAAGCTGGCCTGTGTTGACACCTCTGTGAATGAAGCTGAGCTTTTTGCTGTCAGTGCTATCTTCCTGCTGGTGCCGCTGGGCCTCATCCTGGTCTCGTACAGCTACATCGTCTCAGCTGTGCTGAGGATTGGCTCAGCCAAGGGCAGGCTCAAGGCCTTCAACACCTGCACCTCCCACCTGACTGTGGTGTCAATCTTCTATGGCACAGCCATATTCATGTATCTACAGCCTCCATCCACCTATTCTCAGGACCAGGCCAAGAAGGTCTCACTCTTCTATGGCTTCTTCGCTCCTGTGCTGAACTCCCTGATCTACACCCTGAGGAACAAGGAGGTGCATGGGGCTGTAAGGAGAGTGCTGGGGAGGCCATTCTGGACTAAGAGGACATGAGCCAAAGAAACAAAGAGGGACCAGATGGTTTGATTTTCTATTGGGCAGCAGTTCCAATCCAGCCCAAGATCCAGGAACTGTTTGATTCACCAGAGGGTGGGGGGCAGAGGAAGAGGCATGGAGCCTTTTCCAAATATGTGTAACCCTCTCCTCCTCCCTAGGTTGCTTGGGAGCGGGCAACACTCACATACGTGCAGGCACCTCAGATTGCTATCCTGAGTTTCCCAGTAGTGATATGGGTTAAGTGGGATACCTCTATCCTCTGCTGCAGTCTCTTTGCTCTTACAGGAATTTCATATTGACAGTTCCTCTACCTGGCTGAATCTTGTGCATTTTCAGTAGCATGCCTCGACAGCTTCCAGATCTATGCCCATGATAATAGGAATAATAATCTGTGGCTTGGTTCTAACTCAAAAATACCATTTGTGCATGTAGTGCATTTGCATCTGATATACTCACCTGAGTGTTAACCAGCCTTTACTTAAGCTAAGGAAACTTGGCATTACCAGCTGAAATTAAATCCGTGGGGATGCTTGAAAAAATCAATTAACAAACGTCGTAATAAATGAAACTTATCTAACTGGCATTTGTCCTGTCATTATTTACTCCACCTTCAAAGTGCCCACTCCCCAAGAGTTCAGAGCCTTGACCCGATGCTTGCACTGGGGTGGCTTGACAGTCTCACAGAGGAGATGGTTCTCTGCTGGTTCGGTGTTTCAGTTCAGCCAATGAATGAGTGCGGTGGGTCAAAGGAAGGGGTTGTAAGTGGGGGACTTTTGGTACAAAGAGGATGGACCCAGAACTTACTTGGCTATACAGCACTAGTTTATACTTTGTAATAGGATGTAATATGTCACTATATAAAAATAATGTACACTATTCTTGTGGATCTTAGGTACTTGACTTTGGATCCACAACTGTGTAGAAATAAAGCTCCACTCCTCACTAAGTTGTGGCCCCTGCTTACTGAGAATTCCTCCACAGCACCAATAGCTCCCCATCCCCCTTCTGTCCAAAAGCCCCTGGGCACTTGGCCCCAGCACAAACTGGTGGGAATGGGTTGTCCAGTGAACTTGGAGCAACAAGCACTGGAGGAGGAACCTCCAGGTTAGCAGAGAGACCTACACCCATCGTCACCAAGCTCACCTGAGTCCTGTGCTGAAGGCGCATGGTGATGAGGATGAGCATCCCCATGGACAAGAGTGTGGCCATCGCTCTCTGGGAGACGGCCACTCCCAAGTCCCACAGGTCCATTGCCCATCTCTACAGCATTGGGAGGTCGTGGAAGTGCTGTCTTGGGCAGTTGGCCTGCACTGGGGCTGGAGGAAGGAGGGGACTCTGGGATCTGGAGCCCCCATATTAGGGGGCCCCAGGTGGCAGTTGGGCTGGACATTGGGTTGGGTGATCAGGAGGCCAGGGAAGGGGCAGAAGGGGTTGGGGGAGTACAGGGAAGGCCATGGCAGGGCCTGGGATTTAGGGAGGGGTCTGGGAGTGCAGGGAAGTGGCAGCAGGGCCAGGGACTTGGGGGGGATGGGGGCTGCAGGGAAGCGGTGGTCGGCCCTGGGGCTGGGGGAGGCCAGGGAAGTGGCGACAGGGACTGGTCCTTGGTGGGGGGGTGGCTGGGAGGCCAGAAAAAGCGACAGCAGGGGTTGGTGGTGACAGAGAAAGGGGTGAAAAGGTTATCGGGGGACAACAGTAATGAACAGAGCAGGTGGCAGCAAGGAAGAGAGGCAGCAGTGAGGAATGGACAGAACAGGGGGGCAGCAGGAGAAATGGACAAAGCAGGGGGACAGGAGTGAGGAGTGGAGAAAGCAGGGGGGCAGGAGTGAGGAATGTACAGAACAGGGGGTCAAGCAGGGGGGATGGAGAGAACAAGCGGACAGGGGGAAAGCAACAGCAGGGGGCTGGAGGCTAGGGATTGTTTCAGGAACTCCAGGGGAAGCCAGCAGCAGTGGGTAGGTGGGTGGGTTAGGGACCAAGGCCAAAAGGGGACCTTGCTTATACACATCACCCATTTTTGCCTCCTTTTTGAGCTCAGAATTACAGGGTCAGCTTGTGCTCAGATTGGCTTATACCCGAGTATATATGGTATTTCTCTTATGTAGTACCTAAAGCTTTGTCTCCTCTACCACAATGAAACAAACTGTGTTAGGTGAACTTATAGTCACTGATTAATTATGGATGTCCGCTCAATGCTCCTTGGGTTCATGCTGTGCATCCTCACGAAGAGTGCTTCCACAGTCAGAAGAGAGGAACAGGGTGCCCAGCTTCTCAGCTGCACTGGCAGCTCCCTGCTGGAAGCTAGTTGCACCAGAGGTTCCTGGTGGACTGCCCTCCTCCATCGCATTTCCCTGTTCCCCACTGGGAGTGTCCAGGTGCTCAGCTGTCCCAGAGAGCTATGCCCAGCTTTCTACAAATTTGCACAGCAGTTCTGAAAATTTGCACAAAAGAAACTTTTAGCGCACAGAGCCTACAAAAAATTAGAGGGAAGATTGGTCCCTTCCCCCACTGCTTGGCCAGCACTGGAAGAACCGGGCACGGGGGTCTCTGGTTCTGGATGCCTGACTTGACTGCCAAGGGCTGGGTACAGGGTTCCCTTTTCTCACTACCCAGCTTGAGTGCCAGGGGCCAGCGCCGGCATCCCTTCCCTCACTGCACAGCCAGCACTCGAGGAGCCTGGCGCCGGGGTCCCTTCTCCTAGCACCTGGCTAGTGCTGACATTGCTGGGTGGAGAAAGTTTCTCCCCACCACTTGGCTCCCAAAGCTGAAGCGGGCACCAGATTGGGTGGTGGCATGGCCCATCTTGGTGGCCATGTTGCAACATCTCCCATGTTGCCCCTTTCCTAAATTGATCTAGCAAGTCCTCTCCATGGCCATACTAGTTCAATTTTAGCTTCTAGTGGGGACCTGTTAAATCGATTTAGCTTGACTTGATACAATGGTTTTTACTGCAATTTATTTGAATTGATAAAAGTTAAATTGATTTAACCAGCTTAGTGTGGACATAGCCTCTGATTAATAACCCAGGAAGCTTAACCGACTCCCATCAACTCCGCTGCCATGCAGATTCTTTCATTTCAGCTTATCTACCCTTGTTATCATCATCTTTCTGGTCACAAGATATTTTTAAAAGAATAGCCAAACAGACCTACTGTCTGACAATCATCACTGACTGTATGTTTCTTCCTGTTTTCATTCTCACTTATCATGCAATAATAAATCTGTTAGTCTTTGAGGGCCATGAGCATCCTTGGTTGTGTTTTTTTTTCTTTTTTGCTTTACTAAACTAAATAATAATGACTTATTTCAAAATTAAACCCTTATTTCAAAATGACTTATTTCAAAATAAAAAATTTTATTTCAAAATAAGGGAAATCCTGCTATCGAAATGGCTGTTATTTTGAAACGGTTATTTTTAAATAAGGCCATTTGGAAATGTTGTTTTGAAACAGTTGATTCAAAACAATGGTGTTGATTCGAAACAACATGTCCAAATGGCGTTATTTCAAAATAACCATTTTGAAATAACAGCCATTTCGAAATGAATGGGGTTTAAGCTGTTTTGAAATGATGCTTCTTATTTCGAAATGACGGAGCCCATCATTTCAAAATAAGAAAACGTGTGGAGCTAATCTTTTTTATCTCAAAATAACCAGTGAGTGCTGGTGTATCCAGTCTCCTCCGTCACATTTAGAAACCCAGTCTAGGGAAATTTAGGTCCTGTAAGGGTGGCTCCAGTGGGAGGGATTTGCAGAACAGAGCATTAAGCTCCACAAAGAAACACAGGTGACACAAGCACTACACTAATAGAATTGCAACCTCCTCCCCCCACCCCGAAGGAAGTAAACCTCATAAATGAGCATATTCTGAATTCATGTGCAAAGATGGTAACAACAGACCTATGGAAAACACAACACAACAGGGAACAGCCAGCAGGCTGCTGTTCTGACATTCTAGATTGACTTGTTCAGTCGTGTTTTTAGTAGGAAATCACTCACCAAAATCCCTTTACAGTAAAGCCAGAAACAGGTTCCCTCCCTTTTGTTCTTAGCAACCACGAACCTTCCCGTTCCATTGCCCCAAGATTCCAACCTGGCTTTAAGGCCTCCAATGGATGCCCGTCATCCAAGCGTCAAAGCAACCAAGCTGCAGTCTGTATTAAGGAGTTGAATTTAGGATTCCTGCATGGGGCCATTATCATGCAAAGACTGGATCAAATCTCTCCAATCAATTCGAATTTGCCAGCTTAGGCATGTGCTGATGCTGCCCCTGAAACAGAGACTGGAGAAGGGGGACTGATGCATCTGGGTGAGATATAGTCTGGGGATTGGGGTGTTCTTCTTAGTTGCCTTTGTGCCATGCTCCTCTTCTGCACGTGAAACTCCACCTGACTGTGGATCCCTCTTGCCAGACTTGAATTCACTTCTCAGTCCGGGATAGAGAAAACATCAATGGCCTGTCTGGCCCTGCTGTGAACTCGCCCGCTTCGTGTCACTTGGACTTGACTTCGTAGTCACCATTTTGGAGTTGCAGTGTTGGGTGGGAGCTGGCATAATAACAGTGTCCTGGCGCAACAATATCCAGTGTTGGGGTCCTAACTCTTCAGGAGGTGTACACAGTAAGGTAGGACATTCACAATTTTCTTTGGTCACCAAGCCCCAAAATTCTTTAATAAGACCTACTTCAACTCCAACAAAACATCCCTTAACTGCATTCCATATATTCTCCAGGCTCCCAATAGATGTTATTTCCCACTTTGACAGGGAGCTGATGGTTTTCTGATACTCCTAAATGGGCCTGTGTATTCCGGTAGGTGGCATGAATGGAATTTAGGGTGCAAGAGTGGCAGGGGGAAAAAAACCACACATGCACACTTCTGTGTCTCATACTAAGTTGCCACATAGTGCTCAGCTGTGATAGGTGAAGAACGACCAGCTTCCACTTCATTGATCTAGTGGCTAAGCCACTCCCCTCCCAGTGCTGGGAACACCATGCAGAGGGGTCCTGGCTCTGACTCACTACTCTGCCAGAGAAAATCTCCTGGACATATGAGTTTGAAATTCAAGATATGGCCACTATGCACTCACACCAGCATGCTGTTCTGAGTACCGATTCCCTCTCAAGAACTGTCTCAGCCTCCATTTAAAGAAACAGTCCCTTTTCTGTACTGTATCCACACTCTACTCTGGGCTTACAATGTCCACAATGGATCTGAGGCATGGGAGATCAGTTCCAGGGAGTACAGGAGAGATGAGGTTGTGACTAGAGTAGGGTGGGGGTCCCCCAATTGTGGTATAGTGTTAAGTTGCTGGGCTCACTCCTCTCCAGATAACAACCCAGCCCCAGATGGCATCCCTGGAGGAGTCTCATTGCCTGCCTGGGGCATGAGATCTCTGGGGCTCCAAAAACCTCACCAAATGACTCCCAGCCACCGTGGAGGCTTCAGAGTGGTACAGTCCCACCTTCCCTGCTTCAGCATCTATAAGGAACCTGACTACTCCCTCCCCTCCACAGCCCTGTGGGGACAGAGGCAGCTATTGTGAGCCGCACAGGTAGAGCCCCACACTGTTACAGAGACTCAGGGTCCTTCTCAGTTACGCTTCAGAGCTGGATCAGACGAAGACTGATTTCATATTGTTGCCATGCGCCTAAAGACCCAAGGACTGTGGTTTGGACAGGACAAAGGTTTGGTATTCCTGCCCTTCTAACCATCCTTCCACACTGCTTCTCTACATGTATTCCACTCCCTGTGTCTCTCCCCCCGTTTGCTGTCCTCCTGCTCATTCAACTCACTTTCTCTTCCTCTGCAAACAGTTATCTCTCCCAACCCCAACCATCAATGCATCTCTCTGGTCTGCTATCCATCTTCTTATTGCACTTTTAGCCATCTGTCTCTCTCCTTTCTTTTTCCTATTTCATTTCTCTCTCCCACTTCTTCATATCCATCCATTCCTCTCTGATTTTCTCTTTGCTGTTTCATCTGGCCACATCTGGCATCAATCAGTCCATCCATACTAAGCCCCTCGTGGTCTCAGTCTCTTCAGTCCATCTCCAGGATTTCTGTCTTTCCACCACTGTGGTTCCTCAGCTTCTAGGACATCCATCCAGCTGAGACAGGCTCAAGGCTTCCCCACTAGCCTGGGACACATGTGTTAGGTGGGTTCCTCTTGTCCCAAGTATTTCACTTGCATATGAAGAGGGCCACTGGAATGTGTAGGAAAATACCTGCAGCCTCTGGATTTCCAGAGCCAGACACAGCTGATGCTGCCCCATGACAAGGGCCATAGTTAGCTGGTTTATTAGAAAACAGAGGCCCTCAGATATTCAGCTGCGCAGCACAGAGCAGACTTATCCCAGAGCCTCCCAAAAACGTGGATAAGAGGCCTCAGTGCCAGAAACCAGGGACTGTCCTCTCATTGGAGCCCCTGAGCTGCCCGGAGCTGTTGAGGAACAAGGGATCCATGGTGAATGGAGGTGAGTCTAGGTGTTGTGTCACCACTTGTTCATAATCAGCTTTCTTAGTACTGGGAAGGGTCCAGGAGCTGGAGAGCATGTGGGATTGTTAACTTTTTTTTCTTTCTCCAATGTGTATGTATAAACCTCTGGAAGCCCTGGGGCTCATGTGAGGATAAACCCATTAATGATTGTGAGGTGCTCAAATACTATTGTGATGGGGACCAGACAAGCAACACAGATAAGCAGATGTGTTTAGGGTTGGAGTCTGTTTTATCAAGTTTCCATACCTGCAAAGACATGGAGGGATAACTTTACACAGCCGAGTAGTTGATGACCTGTGTAAGCATCTGTGGGAGTGGACCCTGTGTTTGTAAAGTGCCATGTAAATCTGTTGTTCCTTTATAGACGCTGATTCTACAAAGATTTAGACACATGCTTCATTTACGCTCATGGGCAGTCCCACTGAAATCAGATGGATACAGTTTGGGTAAAGGAAATTAAAGCAGGTAGGAAGAGTGGAGCAAATTTCCTAAGGTATTTTAGATGTTTACAGATGCAAATGAATCCTAGGTGCCTAACTCTTACTGGAACAAATGGGAGTTAGGTATCCACCCTGTGTAGGTGTTTTGGAATGTCCTACTTGGTTCCTATCTGCCTATTTACAGACATATGTTGAGACATTTGAGCCCCCCTGCCCCCCCCCAAAGATCCTGAAAGTCAGTAAAGTTTACGTGCATCACTCCTAAAATCTCCTTTGGAAACCCCAGTCTACTTGCTTGTAGCATCAGGGTCTAAATTATTATTAGAGGTACTGGGTTTTATCCTGCCCTGAATACTTAGGCTGGGGTCCCTGTCAGACACATAGACACATATATACACAAAAAGCTAAGGCTAATGGGGGGTCCTCCAGACATCCTTTGATCTATACCCCGTACTCAGACGGAATAAAGATTTCCCACCTAGACTCTGCTTGACAAGTATTTATGCAACCTGTTCTTAATCTCCAAGCATAGTGTGACATTCTGGAGTTCTTCCTACCCAACCTTCCTTACCAAAGTCTGTCCACTTGACAAATGATTGTCCATCACCTTTGATGATATCTGGCTGGACTCCTTTGTATTTCAGAAACTAGTTTATCCAGACTGGTGTGGTAAATCTTATTTTAATAACTGTACATATAATGTTGATACACTCATTTCATCATGGTATAACTGATCAGTGAGTTGTTATTTTTCTAAAGATACCTCTCACAACATATTTTGTACAAAGAACATTGCTGTAATGAGGAAGGTGTTTATAGAGCTGTGCATTTGTCCATGATGAGAATTTCATAACCAGCCTGTGTAACCTTTTTCCAATGATTGACTACTTGTAGAGTTAGTCCTTTCCCACACTACAGAGTCAATTTGGTCATCTCTGGAACTTCAGAAAAAAAGTCAAGAAGTCTGGTGGCACTTGTAAAGACTAAGAAATGTATTAATCACATTTACAATTTTATGTATCAGATTTATAAATAAATCTGTTAGTCTTTAAAAGTGCCAGTGGACTCCTTGTTTGTTTTGCTGGACTAGACTAACATGGCTGTTAACCCAACTTGAGTGCAAAATCAATGGCTAACAGCTTTATTACACAATTAAACACATTGTAGTGGGGGAAGAGCAGTTAGATGCTGGTCTCCACCTCTGTGATGCATTACAGAAAGTTTTATAGCTTAACAGCAACCTTAACATATATGCATATACAGAGGTAACAGTAATATGATCTAACATTCTCTAATTGGTGCAAACTAATATTATTTCCTTAAAAGGGACCACGGCCAGGAGGGGTTAGAATCTCACATAACATTGCTGATAATGTCAGGATTGAGGCAGCTCAGACTGGTATGTGTTATGGATATTTGATTTTTGGAACAAGGGGGATACAGAAAGACACCAGTTAAAATACCTTAGGCTTGCACTTTATCACAGAATACTTAATAACATCCTATTTATTTTTGAGTGCATTTTTTTTACAATACCCCCCCACCCCCAGCCCACTAAGCCATCTGTGTTTCAAGTTATCCAGAATAGACCAGAACCATAGGGTTGGAAGGGACCTCAGGGGATCATCAAGTCCAACCCCCAGAGAGCTGAACCCAGGATCTTCTGCATGTTAAGCAGAGGGGTAGCCACTGCACAGGTCTCAGCTATGAAATTCTTCCACATGACTTACCTTTTGGACTCTGGAACTTGGTGATTTATGTTGCTTAGGTATGGAAATAAGGCACACTTTTGAGCAGTAAAACTAAACAAACCTAAAAACTGGTGTAGGCTGTGCTATGTCATCGGGAGAGCTTCCTCCTCCAACACAGCTACTGTCTCTCACAGAGATCAATTAACTAAACTGATAAAGAGTGCTCTTCCATTGGTTTGGATTCTCTTCATAAAAGTTCTACATAGATGCAAGTGCACTGATGCATATAATTCAGCCTTTTAAATATAGACCTGTCCTGAGAAAGTTTTCCTAACAGCTAACTAAATCTTCTTTAGTACAGGCTAAGCCAATCACTTTTGTCCCAGCCTTGGTGGACAGAAAGAACAAATGAGCAGCATTATCTCTATAATAACTTTTCTCCTATTTGAAGACCAGGACCCTCTGCAGCCCTCTCTTCTCTAGAACAATCATGCCTACTTTAATTCACCCTTTCCTCATAAAAGAACATTTTTCCATGACATCTGGCTTGGTCTATTACTGTGATGTGTTGATGCAAGAATAAAAGAGAAGCAAGGTAGATGTGATAATATCTTTTATTGGACTAACTTACACTGATGGCTTCAAAAGAAACCAGCATACCTTCAAAGGTTGATATTGAGATCCTAAATCCATAATTCCATTGCATAGTGAAAACTAAGGATTCAAGAAAGACTCTGGTTTTATAGCCTATTGCACTAATTTGTAATACACTCTGCTACCCAAAAACTCTCCATTGTCCAACAATTAGCAGAGGAGTTAATTTCTTATTTCATGTTTAATGCCCAATTCATTTCAAGTGAGTTCTTGTGACATGCTTAAGAATTTTCCTGTCTTGTATTTAGTCTGGACACTCTGGGCTCATTACTTTCTCCACACCTGAGACAGAGCTCTGTAAAGCTCTAAAGTTTGTCCCTTCAGCCAGGGTAAGTTGGTCCAATAATCTATACGGTCTCACCTTCCTTGCCTATTTACTCTGTTTCTTGGTGCACAGATGTTTCGCAAGGTGGACTGAGCCCTTTAAGAAGGGACTGTCTCAGCCCATTTTTTACTCATTTATGAGCCTTAATGGGGCCTGATGGAGCAATAGCATTCCAAAGAACAAGCCAGAAGGGAAGGGAACAGGAAGTCCTCACAGAAGACTCTGATTTGGAAAAGGGTCAGGGACTGGAAGCTGAAACCAGAAGGCTGAGCTCCAGCTAGGAAGGACTGGGACTAGTGGCTTCATAAAGAGCTGAGTGGGAGAAAAGGCATTCTTCATGTACGGTTGAAGGGATTTTTCTGGTGGGAGAAGTGGATCCTGTTACAACATCCTATGACTGCTTCTAATTACCACTTCTTTATGATGTAATTTTTTTGTTAATTACAATTACAGGTATGAAGAAGGGTACAGTTGTAGCTAGGGGCCCCTGTCACAACCACTGTCTGTACAAATATAGAATAAATTAACCACAGTCCCTATCCCAAAGAACTTACAACCTAAGCATCCATTTTCCAAAGACAAATTGCTCCCACTAACTGCCACTGATCCAGTTTGCCAGGACAGTTGAATCCTCTTCTGCATGGTGAGATAAAGCTATTTTATATCAGAAACATCTACTTGCCACCCACTCACCCAGGTCTTATATAACAGCTGCAAGTGAACCTGGTTCATCCAGAGTAAATGGGGTTGCCCCTAAATTTTTCTCTCTTGTATATGGCTGATGATGTTCCTTTCATCCTTTGTCTGATTTCCCTACAGGAGGAAGGAGGAAATGGCAGCTCCCAGTGGGAGTTCATCCTATTGGGGGTCTCAGACCAACCGCACCTGGAGATGCTGCTTTTTGTGGTCTTGCTGGTCTTGTACATCTTGAACCTGCTGGGGAACTTGGCTATCATCACGGTCTTGTGGCTGGACCCCAATCTCCACACCCCCATGTATTTCTTCCTTAGCAACCTCTCTTTCCTGGACCTTTGCTACACCACCAGCATTGTTCCCCAGATGCTGGTGAACTTTTGCAGTGTTCACAAGTCCATCACCTGGGTTGGCTGCGTGGCTCAGCTTTACATCTTCCTCTCATTGGGCTGCACCGAGTGCCTCCTGTTGGTCGTTATGGCCTATGACCGCTATGTGGCCATCTGCCAACCACTGCGTTACACCACCATCATGAACCGCCGCCTCTGCCTACAGATGGCGGCCACTGTCTGGCTGAGTGGCTTTGGAAACTCCATTGTGCAGACCGTCCTCACTGTGAGCATCCCCCGGTGTGGACGGAACCAGATTAATCACTTCTTTTGTGAGATGCCGGCCCTGCTCCAGCTGGCCTGTGTTGACACCTCTGCGACTGAAGCTGAGGCTTTTGCTGTCAGTGTGATCTTCCTGCTGGTGCCACTGGGCCTCATCCTGGTCTCGTACAGCTACATTGTCTCGGCCGTGCTGAGGATTGGCACGGCCAAGGGCAGGCTCAAGGCCTTCAACACCTGCACCTCCCACCTGACTGTGGTGTCGATCTTCTATGGCACAGCCATATTCATGTATCTACAGCCTCCATCCAGCTACTCTCAAGACCAGTCCAAGATGGTCTCTCTGTTCTATGGCTTCTTCACTCCTGTGCTAAACTCCCTGATCTATACCCTGAGGAACAAGGAGGTGCATGGGGCCCTGAGGAGAGTGCTGGGGAGGCTATTCTGGACCAAGAGGACATGAGCCAAAGAAACAAAGAGGGAGCAGTTGGTTTGGCTTTCTATCGGGCAGAATTTCCAATCCAGCCCAAGATCTTGGAATGGTTTTGAGGGGAGGGGGGAAAGGCCAAGCAATGAGACATGGAGCCTTTTCCAAACAGGTGTAACCGTCTCCTACTCCTTAGGTTACTTGGGAGTAGGCAGCACTCACATGTGGTCAGGAACCTCAGATTGCTGAGGGTAAGGGGATCCTGAATTTCCTAGCAGTGATGTGGGTTAAGTGGGAATCCTCTATCCTCTGCTGAAGCCCCTTTCCTCTTACAGGAATTCAAAACTGGAAGCGCCTCCACCTGACTGGATCTTGTACATTCTCAGTGGCATGCCTTGAGAGCTTCCAGAACTAAACCCATGCTAATAAGAATTATAATTTGTGGCATGGGTCTAACACAAAAATATCAGTTGTTCATGCAGTACATCTGATATACTCACATGAGTGTTAACCAGTCTTTACATAAACTAAGTAAAGTTGGCATTACCACCTGAAATTAAATCCATGGGGACACTTGAATAAATAATTTAAAAAACAGTAATAAACAAAATGTATCTAACTGGCATTTGTACTGTCATTATTTATTCCACCTTTGAAGGGCACACTCCCCAAGAGTTCAGAGCCCTGACCCATTGCTTGCAGGGGGGTGGCTTGAAGGTCTCACAAAGGAGATGGTTCTTCGCTGGTACATGGTTTCAGTTCAGCCAATACATTAAGCTGAAAAACTGAAGAAGGACCAATCAAATGTCATCAGCTTGGGTCCTGACTTGAAGAGAAACTCTCTGCCTCTTCTCAGGGCCAGTCAGTCTCTCTACTGTGCCTTTCCTTGGCAAATTCTGCTCCAAAATGGGGCTTCAGATAGTCACCCCTTGCAGATCCCACTCAGACATTTTGGGTTTGAGCAATGCCACCAGCCTCTGAAGCTTCCTGCACTAACAAACCTCCCATGGGTTCCCCCAAGCAGGTTCGGGACCTCCTGGAGCAGTCACCAGCAGCTGCTCACTGGGGCCATGCTCTCACTCCATAAAGGAGTCCACCATGCTGTCCTGTGCTCCCTGGAGAAGAGGGATGGGTCTCTCCCCCTTTTCTCAGGGCATCATGGCAATTGCAGTCTCCCAGGGAGAAAGTGCAGCACACAGGATCTTATCTGTAAACCTCCCAATCAAGTTCAGAGGCACTTCAAACTGAGGGTACCGACCTAGGTTTTCATTTTAATCCTTCTGGGCATAACCACACATGATGCTGGGACTGGAAACTAGAGTTCACTCACCTCCTCCCGCTATGACCCCTATGAGTCAAAAGAGTTTCTCAAGGCTGGAAGACAGCATTGGGCACTGCCCACAAACAAAGCTGGCCCAGGATGGAGGAGACTGAGTGATGCAAGCACTTGTGAATCATATTTCTGCACTGGATCCAGCCATCCCAGGCCAGGCACACCTGGAGAGGCTGATATAGACTTCCGTTAATAAAGAATTAAAGAAGGGTAATGTACTTAATGCTAATCAGTGTGAATATATGGAAAAGAAAACTTCAAACTAATCTGATGTTTCTTTTAATGAGATTGTAAGAATGGTTGATAATGGTTAATAATATTAGTATTCATGTAATTGATTTAGAGGTCTGTAAGTCATTCGAGTAGGTACTGTGTGACATTTTACTCAAAATACCAGACAGATGCAAAATCAGAATGGTACATGAATTAAAATGAATTAAAGCTTGGCTAAAGAACAGGTTTCAACATACAATTGTAAATGAGGAATGAGTAAATGCAAATTGCAAACAAATGAATAGGTTTCTTTCTAGTGGGTCCCATGGGGATCAATTCATAGTAGTACACTGAACATTTTTATTATTAACTGAGTGGAAATTTTCCAAGAGGTAGTCATGTTAGTCTTGTTCAGCAAAACAAACAAAGGCTAAATCTACATCTACTTTTTCAATTCAGACTTGCTACTCCAAACTAAAAATGACCGAGGTTACTCCAAACTAAGCTGGGGCTAGTACAGACTAAATGCAGGCTTTTAGTCTGAACTAGCTGCAAGTCATAGTTTGAAATAACTTTTTAGTTCTAACTAGAATGCACAGCTACTTTGAATTAATCGGGTAGTTCAAACGTCTTTAGTTAAAATTAGCCACTATTTCAGGTCTTATGCATGCTTAGTTCGAAGTAAATTCCAAACTAAACTGGCTAGTTTGAGGTAACCAAGGGATTTTACTAGTCTGGATTGAGTTTTGGCTAATCCTAATTAAGAAATTTTTTACTTCAGATTAGGCAAAGCCTAGTCCAGACTATTTAGAAACACTAGACATAGCCAAGGAGTCCTATGGCACTTTTAAAGACTAACAATTTTATTTATCGCTTGAGCTTTTGTGGGTGAATCCTACCTTGTCAGATACCAAAATGGAAACCATACAGAGTAGAGTTGAAAAGTAAGTGTAATAAAGGGATTTGGGATCTGCTTAAATGCAGCATCTACCAACCCTAATCTTGTATGGGTCATTTACTACACTAAATGAAGTGCTGCAAAATAAAGATTGGAGAGGAAGTTATATTGGTAATAGGAGGCTCTTGGGTGCCCTGGATAGCTGGTCAGACTTCTGCACAGCTGGCCAGTGCTTTGGTTGATGTATTCAAAAGTTGTAGATTCAAATACAACTAGAGATGCTTTAACTACATCCTGAATATCACTGAGTCTATTACAAAATATTCAGCCACTAGAGTGCAGCAAGAGAACAGCAGGAAGCCATTGCAGATTTTCAGGACATATGAGCCTCTCCCTATGCCCAGAAGCATGGGGAGATGTGTTTTCACCCCTAGAGAATTGGGGGGAAAGAAACCAAACCTGCTTCTAGTGCCTGAAAGAAGGTGCGAATCTTCTTGCAGGCATCCCCTCTGCCCAGCTGGGGCTAACCTTCTGGCCTTAGGGGAGTTGAGGTGCTGGAACCCAGCTGTGGGCTATTTGGGCTATAGCAGATGGCTCTTTTGGAGCAAAGGATGGCTTGCTGTTCTTTCATAAAACATTTTGGACAGTATCAAATACAAGTTATGCAGGAGCTTTGGCTCAAATCCCAAAAGAGTGATTTTCACCATCCTTGGTTGCTGACAGGCGTGCAGACATGTGGGTCTTGAAAGTTTCAGCACTGCAACATAGGGGTTACCCTGACAACTTTCTACATGGTTGGTCTGGGTTTAATTACCAGCTACCAGTCTTAGCTTCTGCTACAAGAATTGCAGTTTTGTAAAGTAGAAGGGCAAGAAGAAAGATGGCCTTGCAGCAAGGACTCTGTGGTGCAATGGATAGCACATTGGACTTCTAAAATGCTGCTTGGGAGGTGTCAGCCATTCAAAAGTTGTGGGGTCAAATTCCATTAGAGTCACTTTAGCTTCTTCTTCCTACTATTGAGACCTTTGAAGAACATACAGCCAGTTGAATGAGGCCAGACAGGGCCAAGGTGTGACACTGTCTGGCTTTCAAGACTCCTGTGTTATTGTTGTACGTATTAATAGTTCATATTTGAGCCACTAGGATTTGCCATGTGACTTAACTCCTTTTTGATTTGCGAAGACTCTGCACAGCATGGGGTACTACAGAGGTGATAGAAGGAGCACCTCCAACTCCATTTTGCCTTCACTCTCCAGTCTACAACCAACACCAGCCTCTGGAATTATTCTTTTACAACTGAACAATGGACTGAGACACCGCTTCCCCCATTCCTACCCAACGTATTGAACTAACCTGCAAGCTCAAAACCACTTCATCAGATGCATTTGGTGAAGTGGGTTGGAGCCCCCGAAAGCTTATGTCCGAAGACATTTGTTAGTCTTTAAGGTACCACAGGACTCTAATTGTTTTTGTTTTTGTTGTACACAGACGAACACAGCTATCCCTCTCTGAAAAAGCACAAGGTTTAGTCAAGAGAGGGACACCAAAGAAAATGAAACATCAACATCAACATTTGCAGACATCTTTGAAGAACATCAATGTGAAATAATCACTTTCAAGGGGTTATTTTTGTTCATCATGAAACTAGACGTGATTCTGCCACTCACCCCATGTGGAATAGTACTTCACTCCAAACACACTTATTTCTCTTTTGTAGTACCTAAGACTTTGTCTACACTACCAAGATAAATCAACCTATGTTAGGTCAAGTTACAGTCACTGATTAATTGCTGATGTCCACTCAATCCTCCTTGAGTCCATGCTCACCAAGAGCGCTTCCACAGTCCCAAAAGAGGTGGTGTGGCGAACAGCATGTCCAGACTCTCAGCTTCCCTGACAGCTTCCTGCTAGAACCTAGCTGCCCCACAGGTTCCTGGTGGACCGCCCTCCTCCATCTCGCCACCCTGTTCCCCACTGGGAGTGTCCAGCTGCTCAGCTGTCCCAGAGAGCTATGACCAGCTTTCTACCTATTTAATGGCTCCAAAGGAGCCCTGTTCACCTTGTCACATTTCTGGTTTTCTCAGCTGCTGTCATCGACAGTAAAGCTTGGACAGGTAGCGGAAGTCACTACAGACCAATGTTTTGTCTCAGCAGATGCCTTGCAGCAGAGCAGAGGCTGAATGGGGCCAACTCAAAGGCTATGTTCACATGTAAACTGTTATTTTGAAATAAGTTATTAACAACGGGTGTTGTTTCGAAATAAAACTGTCATCTGAACATAGCCCTTCTGTGCTTGGAAGTGGCTCCCTCCTGCATCTTCCTGGTCCAGTACTGCTAAGGAGAGTGGCGACTGTGCTTAAGGGGGCTTGTCAGTACCTTCAGGTCGCAGAAAGAAAAGTCCACTTGTAAGATAGGCTGTGCCTATGGTGCAGTGCCCCTATAGCGTTGTGAGTGCAGAGAATCCCAAAGACTCTCCCTAGGCCCAATGAGCAGAAAAGAGGCAAGGAGTAGCAGTCAGCTAAGAAGTTTTGAATGTCAAGGGCACATCAGCTGAAGGAAAGCTTCAGCTAGGAGAGGGTGAAGAAACCAGCACAGAGAGATGATCAGCTGCAGTTTGTGGGTTTCCTTGTGAGCTTCATTAATAAGTCCAGATACCACAAAAGCTGATGTTTGATTAAAGGCAGGAAAGATGATCACCTTTCACACCATTAACAGAACTAACCCTTCTTCCACAGTATCAGGGAAGGTTTGACAAAAATAAGAGATTCTCATTAATATCTTCTCTGAAAAAGGCCCTTTGAAAAGTTTTGGTTACCCTTGTTTCATGTGAACAGTCAAGGACAGATATGAAGTGAGGCATGTCTTTTATTGAAATTCCTTTTTTTTTTTTTTTTTGAAATTCCTTTTTATTCAGGCATGTCTGATTCAATACATTTCCCAGCCTTGGCCTGAAATTGCTAGCGCTTTGCCCATGGGAGTAAGCCAGCTGAGGTATTTGGCCTCAAAATCCTGTACCATGTTTGACTGCTATCTTGGTCACCTCTCTACTGCATTTGTCAAAGCTGATGGGAGAGAGCTCATCCCTCGCTATAATTCATCCACCCACCAGTGAACAGCTGTCGCTATGTCAGCGGGAGATAGGCTGTGTAACTTATGTCACAGGTGGTAGATTATTCACACTCTAGAGCAGATAACCATCATATCAATGTAAGTGGCAATGTGGATGAGGAATCAGTATTGTACAAATAACAGGGTAGTGCTAGCACCGGAGCTTCTCAGCACCCCTTATTCCAATAAAATTGACACACAAGCTCTCCCCTTGCATGTGGGGCTTGCTCCTATTTGGCTTCCTTTGCATTAACTTAGATGATTTCTGAATCTGGAACAAAAAACATATTAATGGTCCCATGGGCCCCACCAAGAGGCTCATCAGAGGCTGTGGCAAAAATTGCACACACACTAACAAGGCCCAGCTTGTCACATCCCAAAGTCTAATGAGGAGCCCTGGGATATGGCCTCAGAGCACTGACCCTGCAAGGGACAATTGCCACTGAGCCAACCCCAGACTTATCTCTGATGCCAGCAGCGTTGGGGCTGGATTTCTTAATAGAGAGGAATATTTATAAGTTTGTATCCAATTTTTTCACTCTGCCAGGGCTGTGGCCAGCCACAGCAGTAGCCCCTACCTTTCTGCTCCATGTCATTGACCAGATACAGCAGGTCACCCATACCCTTCTCCTCCACATCATTCCCCAATTACTTCAGTACTGCTATAACCATCAGCACCAGGTCCCTGCTCATGTGCACAGAGCCACTCAACTGCCTCACAACATCACTGGGCAAACCAGATATTCCAGTGTCCCCTGTGGCCTGTCCCAGATCATTTCACAGCAAATCCAGGTCCCTTTAACCCTTGAAGGATTGCACTATCTAGCCCCATTTCTCATGTCCTGTTGAATAAATCCATGGCC
This sequence comes from Podocnemis expansa, assembly GCA_007922195.1. Taxonomy (NCBI): domain Eukaryota; kingdom Metazoa; phylum Chordata; order Testudines; family Podocnemididae; genus Podocnemis; species Podocnemis expansa. The sequence goes on from ML682144.1 coordinate 412,911, forward strand.
TTAAAGACCCTGTCCTCACAATAATAAATACTCATTCTTCTCCTCCCCTGAAGATTTCACATCACTATCTGCCAAGCTTTCTATTTGGCACATGAAGGTGGAGGGATGCACAGCTAAGGCAATAACTTGTCTGAGGCTTGGCTGTACCAAAAACCAGGTTCTCTATATGAAACCACCAATAATGTTGGGCCATACACGTGAAACACTGAGGGATTGAAAGTACACAAAGTTTCATATGACCAGCCCAGGCCCATTTGGCCAGACAGCTCTTCATTAACACAAGACCAGCGTTCATGGCTAGATGAAGCTTTTTCCTCAGGTCTGAAAGGAAAGATCGAATTTTTTAAAAAGATTTGTTCTTTGCTGCTGAAAACTGATGCAAAGACTTTATTCCCAAGATATAGGTTGAAAGTTGCTATTTAGCAATTCCCAGGCCTCAGGTTGTTTTTTCCTTGAACTTTTCTAACCCTGGTCTTTGGGGCTCCACAAACATCAGCAGCTGAACCCCAGTCCCTTGGGGAGAATACAGAGAGGAAGCCCTTTTCTCACACACACCCCCCCGCGCCCTGAGTCCCATAAATGTTCATTTCCCTTCCCTTCACTACAGCCCTTTGCAATTGCGGATGGGGATCCTGAGCCTTGTGTGGGTGAGTCGCCTGCAGTCTGAGAGAAAAGGGGCCCTTACCAGCTGTGTTCAAGATCTCAGACAGCCAAGACAAATCGAGATAACATAACTCTCAAACCCTCAGCCTGGCTCTGCCTCACCCCTAGGGCTCAGCAAGCACAGCAGGGGTTCGAGTGCATGCAAGCAGGGACCACGGCTGAAACTTGGCTTGGAGTTGGAGCATCAGAGCCCCCTGAAGCTATCCCCAGCAAAGGCAACCTGGGGAGGGCCAAGCCAGAGGTAGGTCATGTGCGGAATTTGAAGTAGACAGAGTGAGGAAATGGAGATAGGAAGAGCACAATGAATGTAGAGATAGACAGACTGACCAGGTGCTATGTGATGATTGGGATTGATGGGTGTTACCAACACATGCCCCAAACTGAGACTGGTACGAGCAGAGACACTGCAGCTCTAGTCTAAACTCAGCTCCACCAGCACCAATGTCTGGACAGAGCCGTGGTGGGAGTCCAGTGGGTTCATGAATCTCCAACAGGAGGATCAGAACCACTTCTTCTTTCTAGCTCTCCTTTTCCCTCATCAATTTTTCTTGTAAGCTTTTCTTTCTCCCTCACTGTCTTTCTATAGGGTAGCTCCTAAATGGGTCTGAACAAACTATATGATGGATAAAACAAACAAGGATTCCGTGGCCCTTAAAGACTAACACATTTATTTATTGCATGAGCTTTCTTGGGAGAAAAATCCCACTTTGCCTGGTGCTTTGAAGATGGATGGAAGGGAATAAATGCAGGGGAGTATAAGTCAGGGGATCAGGTTATACTGTAACAGAAAATCAAAGCAGTTGTTAAGATTCACACACTGGAGATGGGACTCTGTAGTATCAGGCACTGGCTAGATACATTGAGAGAAACTCACTTCCCCCACTGAGATCAGGGCCCCATCATCCCAGGTGCTGACAGGCAAAGAAAAAACCAGGGACACTGTCTATGCTACATCTAAGTGGGCAAGACATGTAAATGCAAGGAGAACAGGTATATTGTTATTGTTCACAATTTATAAAAGGGACCCCAGATCCAGAGAGATGAACTAACCAACCTGAAACCACTCAGTGATTCTGTGTCAATGCTAGGTGTGACCTGGGCATCTTGGAATAACCTTCTGAATGTGCCAATATCAGGGCAAGCTGCAGAGCCAGCGGCCAAACTCCCAAACCACTGATGGGTGGTATATAAACCAGTCTCCCAGTCAGTAACAAAACATTCCTCATGAGCCCCCACTCAGGTCATCACCAAGCATAACAAAATAGAATCTGCCTCCTTTGTTGCACATCAGCTCTTCCGGTCCCCACCTAGCCACTGGGTCTCTTAAAGAAATAGGTTCTCCTGACCCCAAAAGCCCAGCCACATCACCCAGAAGAATAGAGGGTTGGATCTTACTCGAAATACCACACTGCCAGCAAATTCTTTAGTAACTAAAACTAAAGTTTTAATATAAAAAGAAAAGAAAAAAATGAGAGATGTTAAAGGGTCAAAGTGAATCACATACATACAAATGCTTTAGAGTCCAGAGAAAGCAAGTCCTTGAAGAATTTTGAGTTTGCAGGTTAGTCTAATCCCTCTGGTATACACCCATCACCTGGATGGGACACAGTCATTTGTCCAGTCGCAAAGGAATAGTTCCCGAGGTGGGTGTTGGTTGTGGACTGGAGACTGAAGACAAAATAGTGTTGAAGCTGCTGCCTTGTATCACTTCTGTCCTTCCCCATGCCGTGTAGAGGATTGGCAATCAAAATGAAGTTGAGTCACATGGGTGAGTCTCCGTGACTCAACAGGTTTTTCTCTGGGCCCACTATACCTGGGAGTGTGGTTTCCTTCTCCCCACTGCCTGTTCAGCGTTTAGGGAGCCAGGCATAAAGGTCCTTTCCCCCACTGCCTGATCAGCACTGGAGGAACCGGACATGGGTTCCCTTCTCCTTAACTCCCAGCTTGACTGCTGGAGGCTGAGCACAGGGTCCCTTCCCTCACTGCCTGGCTTGGGTGCCAGGGGCTAGCACCAGGGTCACTTCCCTGCTGCCTAGCCAGTTCTTGGTGAGCCGGGTGCTGGAGTTTCTTCTCTTCGAGCCTGGCTAGTGCTGACATTGCTGGGTGGGGGATGCTTCTCCCCATCACCCAGCTCCCAAAGCTGAAGTGGGCACTAACTTGGGTGGTGGCATGGCCCATCTTGGGGGTCATGTTGCCACAGTTCCCATGTTGCCCGTCTCCTAAACTGATCTAGTAAATCCTCTCCTTGGACATGATAGATCTATTTGGGCTTCTAGTGGGGACCTGTTAAATGGATTTCACGTGAATTGATATAATGGTTTTTATTTCAATTTCATTAAATCGATGTAAGTTAAATTGATTTAACCCGCTTGGTGTGGACATAGCCTCTGATTAATGACCCAGGAAGCTTAACTGACTGCTATCAACTGTGCTGCCATGGAAATTGTTTCATTTCAGCTTATCTACGCTCCTTATCATAAGCTTTCTGCTACAAGTTATTTTTAGAAGAACAGCCAAACCGTCCTGCTATCTGACAACCATCACTGACTGTATCTTTCTCCCTGTCATTGTTCTCACTTAGATTTCTCTACTCCTGCTTTCTTCCCTTCCAAGGGGATAGATCACTTGATGATTTCCTGTTCAATTCATTCCCTTTCAGGCACCTGGCATCGGCCACTGTCAGGAGACAGGATACTGGGCCAGATGGACCATTGGTCTGACCCACTGTGGCCATTCTTATGGTCAAGTCCTGTATGTGTGGGGGAAACTACTCGTTTTATTTTTAAGGCACTCAATATCTTCTGGGGGGGAAGAGACTGAATGAAGATGTGGGAATGCTAGATGGGTATGGTGTTTGGGATAGACTCGGAGTCATAGATTCTAATGTCAGAAAGGACCACTATGATCATCTAATCTAACTTCCTGCAGAATTCAGGCCACAAAGCCTCACCTACCAACTCCGAAAATAAGCCTCTAATCTATTACTGATTTATTTACATCCTCAGATCATGATTTAAGGACTTTAAGTTACAGAGAATTCACCAACAGTTGAACCATGCCCCATCGTACAGAGGAAGGCAAATATCCCCAGAGCCCTGGCTAGTCAGCTCTGGGGGAAATTCCTTCCAGATCCCAAATATGGTGATCACTTAGACCCTGAGTATATGGGCAAGTCTCACCAGCCAGTTATCCAAGAAACAATTCTCTGTAATAACTCAGAGCCATCACATCTACCCTCCCTTCTTAGGCCCCTTGCATGTCCACCACCAGTTGCCAAAGAGCTAAGATCAGTCAGTTTCCAAAGTAGGCTGTCTCATAATGCCATCCCTTTCATAAACTTATCAAGCTCAGTTTTGAAGGCTATTATAGTTTATGCCCCACAGCTCCCCTTGGAAGGCTATTCTAGAACTTTATTCCTCTGATGGTTAGAAACCTGCGTCTAATTTCAAGGCTAAATTTCTTGATGGACAGTTTGTATCCATTTGTTCTTTTGTCCACATTGGTGTTGTACTCAAAAAATTCCTCTCTCTCTCCCTGATGTTTATGTCCCTGATACACGTATAGAAAGCCATCAGATCACCCCTCAACCTTCTTTTGGTGAAGCTAAACAAACCAAGCTCCATGAGTCTCCTTTCATAAGGCATGTTTTCCACTCCACATACCATCCTCATAGTCCTTCTCTGCACCTGTTCAAATGTGAATTTATCTTTTTTAATATGGAGTACCTGAATGGAACTCAGAATTCTAGATGGGGTCTCACCTGTGCTTTGTATAGTGGCACTAACACTCCCTCATCAGTTCCTGAAATCACTCTTCTGATGTGTCCTAGAACTGCATTAGTTTTTCTCATGACCACATTGGTTTGGTGGCTCCTAGTCGTCCTGTGATCAACCAGTACCCCAAGATCCTTCTCCTCCTCATTCCCTTCCAATTTTTACGGAAGATCTTGTTACTGTCCCTGAATACATGACCTTGCACTTCCCATTATTAAATTTCATCCTATTCCTGATAGTCCAGTTTACAAGATCATCCAGATTTTTTGTATTGTATCCCAATCCTTCTCTGTATTGGTAATACCTCCCAACTTGGTGTCATCCACAAACTTAACTGGCACATTCCACTTTTTGTGTCAAGGCCAATAACAAAAGAGTTAAATAAAATCAGTCCCAAGCAATGTTCCCTCTAATTACTCTGAGACTGTGTGTGCAAACAATTTCTTTGTGAGCACCAATATTGGCACTATTGAATTTTTTTGTGCACAATTTATAGTGTCGTGTGCACAGGTTTCATGACCTGTGTGCGCACGCACACACACACAGCTTAGAAGGAACAGTGGTCCCAAGGGCAATCCCTGAGGGACTCCCCTAGTAACTGCTCTCCAGCTGGACAGGTCACCTTTCAGTGTATAGAATCATTGAATCATAGACACTGGATAGTACCATGACAAATTATCAAGTCCAGTTCCCTGCACTAATGGCAAAACCAAGTACCTGTATTAAATCATCCTTCACAAGTGTATGTCTAACCTGCTCTTAAAAACCTCCCAAACATGAAGATCTCCGTGTAAATACCACAGCTTGTTTTTCTCACTAGCTTAATCTGATCGAATAATCAGAAGAAAAGATATCTCCTCACCATATTTGGCTCTTCAGTATCCTGGGATGGACCCAACTACAATAACTCTGCAGACAGACAGATGAGAGTTCCCTGACATTTCCATCTGTGTATTCAATATCACAGCCGTGTCAGTCCCAGTATTTAAGAGATTCCAGCCTTACCCAAAACCATTCACTTTACACTTAGATATCTTAGCACTAAAGAATGACCATAGTGGGTCAGACCAAGGGTCCATCTAGAGCAGTATCCTGTCTTCCGACAGCTGTCAATGCCAAACGCTCTAGAAGGAATGAGTAACTAGGCCATCCCTTTAGCCAATCTCAACCTCTGGAAAACAAGAGTCCCTGCCTATGTGGGCTAATAACCACTGATTGACCTATTGTGCACAAACTTATCTAGCTATTTTTTTGAATCCCTTCTAGGATTCAAGGCTCATATTACAAAAATACCAATGCAAATCCCCATATCAGCACCCATTTTCAATAAACTCTGTACTGTAGGTTATGTTTCATCCTCATTCTTTCAGGCTCCTACAGGTGATGGATGAAAAAGTGGCATGGGAAAAGCGAAACCAAAGTTCCTTAGGGGAATTCATCCTGCTCGGGGTATCAGACCGGCCACACTTGGAGCTGCTGCTCTTTATGCTCATCTTAATCTCCTACATCATAGCCTTGCTTGGAAACAGCACCATCATCATGCTGTCTTGGCTGGACCCACATCTCCACACGCCAATGTACTTCTTCCTCAGCAATCTCTCCTTCCTGGACCTCTGCTACATCACCAACCTTGGCCCCCAGATGCTGGTGAACTTCCGCAGCACCCACAAATTGATATCCGAAGCCGGCTGTGTGGCTCAGCTCTACATCTCCTTCTCTCTGGGCTGTACCGAGTGCGTCCTGCTGGCTGTTATGGCCTATGATCGCTACGCTGCTGTCTGCCAGCCACTGCGCTACACCACCATCATGAGCAACCGGCTTTGTCTGCAGATGGCAGCCACTGCCTGGTTGTGTGGCTTTGGTAACTCCATGCTGCAGACCATCCTAACTGTGCAGCTGCCCCGGTGTGGGAAGAACAAGCTTGAACATTTCTTCTGTGAGTTGTCAGCCCTGCTCAAACTGGCCTGTGTTGACACTTCTGCCAATGAAGCTGAGCTTCTTGCCAGTGCTCTGATCTTCCTGCTGCTGCCACTGGGCCTCATTCTGGTCTCCTACGGCTACATTGTCAGAGCCGTGCTAAGAATTCATTCAGCCAAGGGGAGGCTCAAGGCCTTTAACACTTGCACCTCCCACATAGCTGTGGTGTCGATCTTCTATGGCACGGCCATTGCCATGTATGTACAGCCTCCTTCCAGCTACTCCCAGGACCGAGGAAAGATGGTCTCCCTGTTTTCCACCATGGTGATCCCCATACTCCACCCCCTGATCTACACACTGAGGAACAAGGAGGTACACCGGGCCCTGCAGAGGTGCATCGGGAAGAACCGAAATGCTCTGATGATCTGAGCTGGGTGGGTGATTGGTACAGAACCCTCAATGGCTATATCACCTTCTGTAGCCTCTTTGCTGCCCAAAGAGACCTTTCTTCCATCCCCATGTCCTGTTTATCCACACAAGTGCTCTCGTCTGCCATCCCACAGAGCAAACCTGTCCTGAGCCAGCCCACAATGTATCTGCCCTCACCAACCCCACATCATCTGCTTTCAAATACCACTGAACAACATACTCCTTGGACTTCTAGGAACTTTCCCTGTTCTACTGTCCAAACAGATTTTTCTTCTTTGTTCCTCTTATGGTCACAAAGACTCTCCTATAAAGATCAGGATTATACTAGCAATGCGACAACACATTGAAAGACAGTGCCTGCCCCAATAGAGTTCAGGGCCTCACTGTGCTGAGTGCTGCACAGTGAGGGACAGTTCCTGTGCCAAAAAGCTCACAGTCTAAACAGAGGAAATGATGCAAGAGAAAACTGAGGCACAGAGACCGAAGTGAGATTATATATTATATGCAACAGAAGCATTGGGAATAGAATCAAGGCCTTTGTGTCCATCCCTTCAGCCTTCACTATTGCCTTCACCATTTTATCAAGAAACACGATTCTTATAATTTTTTCCTTAAGGCCCCTGGAAACATGAGATTATGTGAGATTTTATTATATTGTAACTGGTGGACTCTTCTTCCTTATCTTCTGGTTTCTGAGACTTGAAGGCACACTTGCATCATTTTTTAAGGTGTCTCCATAGTCATCCCACAAAGTCTGTAGGCCACAGGCAATAACAACCAGCCCTCATGATCCCATTCATGGATCTCAAGGTGCTGTAGGACAGAGATCAAGATTATTATGCCCATTTAACAGTTAGGAGTCTGAATCCCATGCCTCAGCGAAATCCTTGAGAGAGGGACTCCATTCTGCCCAGTCCCCATCCTCTCCCAACCCTGACTGCAGGCAGCCAGTGAGATAAAGGTGTGGATGCAGGAAGGCCATGGCTAGGGACTTGCAGCCTAGCCCTGCTTCCCAGCATGGCTATGGAAAACACAGCAAACCAGGGAACAGCCAGCAGCCTGCTGTCCCGACACTCCAGGATGGCTCATTCAGTCAGTTTTTCAGTAGGAAGTCATTCACTATTAAGCCTTTGCAATGAAGCCAGGAGCAGCCTCTCTCCATATTGTTTGTAGTAACCATGACCCTTCCCATTCCATGGGACCACGATTCCAAGCTGGCTTATGGATTTAAATGGATCCCAGCACTCAAGCATCAAGGCAACAGAGCTCAACTCTATTTCAGGATGGAGCTGAACTCAGGATTCCTGTATGGGGCCATGATCCTACAAAGACTGCTCAATTTTCTGTCACCAAATCAAATATGCCAACTTTCCACTAGGCAGGTTTTGATGCTGCCCCTGAAACAGGGACTAGAGATGGGGACCTGATGGATCTGGGTGAGATATAGTCTGGAGATTGGGGTGTTCTCATTAGTTGCCTTTGTGTTGTGCTCCCCTTTGGCACATGAAACGTCTCCCGAGCATATATCCCTCTTGCTAGATTTGAATTCACTACTCAGTCTGGTATGGAGCAAACGTCCGTGGCCAGACTTATCTCTGATGTCAGCAGTGTTGGGGCTGGATTTCTTAATAGAGAAGAATATTTATAAGTTTGTACCCAATTTTTTCACTCTGCCAGAGCTGTGGCCAACCACACCAGTAGCCCCTACCTTTCTGCTCAATGTCATTGACCAGATACTTCAGGTCACCCATACCCTTCTCCTCCACATCATTCCCCAATTACTTCAGTACTGCTATAACCATCATCACCAGGTCCCTGCTCATGTGCACATTGCCACTCAACTGCGTCACAACATCACTGGGCAAACCAGATATTCCAGTGTCCCCTGTGGCCTGTCCCAGATCATTTCACAGCAAATCCAGGTCCCTTTAACCCTTGAAGGATTGCACTATCTAGCCCCATTTCTCATGTCCTGTTGAATAAATCCATGGCCTTAAAGACCCCGTCCTCACAATAATAAATACTCATTCTTCTCCTTTCCTGAAGATTTCACATCACTTTCTGCCATGCTTAATCTTTGGCACATCGGGGCGGAGGGAAGTACAACTAAGGGAATAACTTGTCTGAGGCTTGGCTGTACCGAAAACCAGGTTCTCTATATGAAACCACCAATAACGTTGGGCCATACACTTGAAACACTGAATGATTGAAAGCACAATAAGTTTCACATGACCAGTCCAGGCCCATTTGGCCAGACAGCTCTTCATTACCACAAGACCAGCATTCATGGTTAGATGGAGCTTGTTCCTCAGGTCTGAAAGGAGAGATTCAATTTTTGAAAAGATTTGTTCTTTGCTGCTCAAAACTGATGCAAAGACTTTATTCCCAAGATATGGGTTGAAAGTTGCTATTTAGCAATTCCCAGGCCTCAACTTGTTTTTCTTAGAATTTTTCCAACCCTGGTCTCTGGGGCGCCACAAACATCAGCAGCTGAGCCCCAGGCCCTTGGAGAGGATGCAGAGAGGAAGCCCTTTTCTCACACACTCCCCCCCCCACCCCCCCGAGTCCCATAAATGTTAATTTCTCTTCCCTTCCCTACTGCCCTTTGCAATTGGGGATGGGGATCCTGAGCCTTGTGTGGGTGAGTCGCCTGCAGTCTGAGAGAAAAGGGGCCCTTACTGGCTGTGTTCAAGATCTCAGACAGCCAAGACAAATCGAGATAACATAACTCTCAAACCCTCAGCCTGGCTCTGCCTCACCCCTAGAGCTCAGCAAGCACAGCAGGGGTTTGAGTACATGCAAGCAGGGACCACGGCTGAAACTCTGCTTGGCGTTGGAGCGTCAGAGCCCCCTGAAGTTGTCCCCAGCAAAAGCAACCTAGAAAGGGCCAAGCCAGAGGTAAGTCATGTGAGGAATTTGAAATAGACAGAGTGAGGGAATGGAGATGGGAAGAGCACAATGAATGTAGAGATAGACTGACTGACCAGGGATGATTGGGATCGATGGATGGTTACTAACACATGCCCCAAACTGAGACTGGTACGAGCAGAGACACTGCAGCTCCAAGCTAAACTCAGCTCCACCAGCACCAATGTCTGGACAGAGCTGTGGTGGGAGTCTAGTGGGTGTATGGATCTCCAACAGGAGGATCAGAACCACTTCTTCCTTCTATCTCTCCTTTCCCCTCATCTATTTTTCTTCTAAGCTTTTCTTTCTCCCCCACTGTTTCTCTAGAGGGTAGCTCCTAAATGGATCTGAACGAACTATTTGATGGCTAAAACAAGCAACGTGTCCTGTGGTACTTAAAGACTAAAAAATTTACTTATCACATGAGCTTGTGTGGGAGAAAATCCCACATCATCAGATGCTTTGAACTTTAGTGGAAGGAAATAAATGATGGGGAGTGCAAGTCAGGGGATCAGTTCAAACTGTAACAAAAAATCAAAGAAATTAAGATTCACACACTGCAGATGGGGCACTGTAGTATCAGGCACTGGCTAGATACATTGAGAGAAACTCACTTCCCCCACTGAGATCAGGGCCCCATCATCCCAGGCACTGACAAGCACAGAAAAAAACCAGGGACACTGTCCATGCTACATCTAAGTGGGCAAGACACGTACATGGAGGGAGAAAAGGTATATTGTTATTGTTCACAAACTACAGAAGGGACCCCAGATTCAAAGAGATGAACTAACCAACCTGAAACCACTCAATGATTCTGTGCCAATGCTGGGTGTGACCTGGGCATCTTGGAATAACCTTCTGAATGTGCCAATATCAGGGCAAGCTGCAGAGCCAGCGGCCAAACTCCCAAACCACTGATGGGTGGTATATAAACCAGTCTCCCAGTCAGTAACAAAACATTCCTCATGAGCCCCCACTCAGGTCATCACCAAGCATAACAAAATAGAATCTGCCTCCTTTGTTGCACATCAGCTCTTCCGGTCCCCACCTAGCCACTGGGTCTCTTAAAGAAATAGGTTCTCCTGACCCCAAAAGCCCAGCCACATCACCCAGAAGAATAGAGGGTTGGATCTTACTTGAAATACCACACTGCCAGCAAATTCTTTAGTAACTACAACTAAAGTTTTAATATAAAAAGAAAAGAAACAAAATAAGAGAATGTTAAAGGGTCAAAGTGAATCACATACATACAAGTGCTTTAGAGTCCAAAGAAAGCAAGTCCTTGAAGAATTTTGAGTTATCAGCTTAGTCTAATCCCTCTGGTATAGACCCAGCACCTGGGTGGGACACAGTCATTTGTCCAGTCGCAGAGGAATAGTTACCAAGGCGGGTGCTGGTTGTGGACTGGAGACTGATGATGAAAAAGAATTGAAACTGATACCATCTATCACTTCTGTCCTTCCCCATGCTGTGCAGAGGATTGGCAATCAAAATGAAGTTGAGTCACATAGGCAAGTCTCTATGACTCAACAGGTTTCTCTCTGGGCCCAATATACCTGGGAGTGTGAGTCTCTGCTCTCTGCTTGCTGTCCAGCACATGGGGAGCCAGGCAAGAGTTTCCCTTCCACCACTGCTCGGTCGTCACTGGAGGAACCATAGACAGGGATCCCTTGTCCCTGCCGTGCATCTTGACTCATGGGGGCGGGGCACAGGGGTCCCTTCCCTCCCTGCCTGGCTTGAGTGCCAGGGGCCAGGGGCCAGTGCCGGGGTCACTTCCCTTACTGCCTAGCCAGCTCTCGGGGAGCCAGGCACTGGAGTCCCTTCTCCTTGAGCCTGGCTAGTGCTGACATTGCTGGGTGAGGGGTGCTTCTTCCCACCACGCAGCTCCCAAAGCTGAAGGAGGCACCAACTTGGGTGATGCCAGGACCCATCTTGGGGATTATGTTGTTACACTTCCCATGTTGCCCCTCTCCTAAATAAATCTAGTAAGCCCTCTCCATGGACATGATAGTTCGATTTGGGCTTCTAGTAGGGACCTGTTAAATCTCTTTTACTTGAATCGATATAATGGTTTTTATTTCAATTTCATTAAACTGATATAATTTAAATTGATTTAACCCATTTGGTGTGGACATAGTGTCTGATTAATGACCCAAGAAGCTTAACTGACTACCATCAACTGTGCTGCCATCTAAATTGTTTCATTTCAGCTTATCTACCCTCCTTATCATTATCTTTCTGCTACAAGTTATTTTTAAAAGAACAGCCAAACAGTCCTGCTATCTGACAACCATCACTGACTGTATTTTTCTCTCTGTCTTCTTTCTCACTTAGATTTCTCTACTCCTGTTTTCTTCCCTTCCAAGGGGATAGATCACTCGATGATTTCCTGTTCTGTTCATTCCCTCTCAAGCACCTGGTATCGGCTACTGTCAGGAGACAGGATAATGGGCTAGATGGACCATTGGTCTGACCCGTTGTGGTGACTCTTATGATCAAGTCCTGTATGTGTGGGGGAAACTACACATTTTATTTTTAAGGTGTCCAATATCTTCGAGGGGGGAAGAGACTGAATGAGGATGGGGGAATGCTAGATGTGTATGGTGTTTGGGATAGACCTGGACTCATAGACTCTAAGGTCTGAAAGGACCTCTATGATAGTCTAATTTGACCACCTGCACAATGTAGGCCACATAAGCTCACCCACCCACTCAAACAATAAGCCTCTAATTTATGACTGAGTTGTTTACGTACTCAAATCATGATTTAAGGACTTTAAGGTACAGAGAATTCACTAACATTTGAACCATACCCCATGCTACAGAGGAAGGCAAAAATCCCAAGAGCCCTGGCCAATCCACTCTGGGGGAAATTCCTTCCAGATCCCAAATAGGGTTATCAGTTAGACTCTGAACACGTGGGCAAGTCTCACCAGCCAGTCACCCAAGAAAGAATTCCCTTTAATGACTCAGAGCCCATCCCATCTACCCTCCCCTCTTAAGCCATTTGCATATAGACCACCAGTAGCCAAAGAGCAAAGATTAGTGAATTTCCAGAGTAGTCTGTCCCATCATACCGTTACTTCCATAGACTTCTCAAGCTCAGTTTTGAAGTTAATTATAGTTTATGCCCCACAGCTCCCCTCGGAAGCCTATTCTAGAACTTTATTCCTTTGATGATTAGAAACCTGCATCTAATTTTGAAGCCTAAATTTCCTGATGGACAGTTTGTATCCATTTGTTCTTATGTCCACATTGGTGTTGTACTCAAATAATTCCTCTCTCTTCCTGATATTTATCACTCTGACGTATTTATAGAGAGCCATCAGATCACCATACAACCTTCCTTTGGTTAAGCTAAACAAACCAAGCTTCTTGAGTCTCCTCTCATAAAGCAGGTTTTCCACTCCATGAACCATTCTCGTAGCCCTCCTCTGCACCTGTTCCAATTTGAATTTATTGTTTTTAATATGGGGGACCTGAACTGAACTCCATATTCCAAATGGGGGTCTCCCTTTGCCTTGTATAGTGGCACTAACTCTCCTGTCTCTTTCTGAAATAACTTTTCTGATGCATCCTAGAACTGCATTAGCTTTTCTCATGACCACATTTCATTAGTAGCTCATAGTCATCCTGTGATCAGCCAGTACTCCCAGATCCTTCTCCTCCTCAGTCCCTTCCAATTTTTAGGAAAGATTTTGTTACTGTCCCTGAATACATGACCTTGCACTTCCCATTATTAAATTTCATCCTATTCCTGATAGTCCAGTTTACAAGGTCATTCAGATTCTTTGTATTGTATCCCCCAATCCTTCTCTGTATTAGCAATACCTCCCAACTAGGTGTCATCCACAAACTTAATGAGCACATTCCACTTTTTGTGCCAAGGCCAGGATCAAAAAGGTTAAATAAGATCGGTCCCAAAGTCAATCCATGAGGGACTCGCCTAGTAACCTTTCTCCAGCAGGACAGTTCACCCTTCAGTATATAGAACCATTGAATCATAGAAACTGGAAAATACCATGACAGGTATTTGAGTCCAGTTCCCTGCACTCATGGCAGGACCAAGTACCTCTATTAAATCATCCTTCACAGGTGTTTGTCTCACCTGCTCTTAAAAACATCCAGTGCAGGAGATTCCACATCCTGCTGAGGTAACTTATTCCGGTGTTTAACCACTCTGACAGTTAAGAATTGTTTCCTAATGTCTAGGCTCAGATATCTCCTGAGTCTGTGCCTTGAGTGCTCTAGGGTGCATATTATCAGGCCACAGTGACTTGAAGACATCTAACTGGTCCAGGTAATTTTTAACTTGTTCTTTCCCAATTTTGGCTTCTGACCCTATCTCATTGCTATTGCTCCCTGCTATGTCAGACATCCAATCTCCACCAACCTTCTTGGTGAAAACCAAAACAAAGAAGTTATTTAGTTCTTCTGCCTTTTCCACATTTTCATTTATTGTTTTACCCTCTTTGTTGAGTAAGGGTCCTACATTGTCTTTGATTTTCCTCTAGTTTCTGATGTATTTTTGAAGAATATCTTTTTGTTACCCTTTAGCCTTGAGCTAGTTTGATCTCTGTTTGTGCCTTGTCCATTTTGGGTTTCTCCTCTACATAATTGTGTTATTTGTTTATAGTCCTCTTTTATAATATGCCCTCATTTCCACTTTTTTAGGAGTCTCTATTATATATGCATAGAGTGTACAGACTCATACAAATCATATTGACCAGTGTCTTAATAATTCAGACAGACAAAGTGAATGATGTAAAATCGAGCCAGACTAGGTAGGCAAAGTTACATCTTCTATTGGAGCAGGTTCTTTTGGTGAGAGAGACTAGACTTTGAGCTTACATAGTACTCATCTTCTCTATGAAACAAACATGGAGTGCTGTGGCACTTAAAGACTAATGAATTTATTTAGTTCATGAACTTTCATTGGAGAAAATCCCACTTCATCGCATTCCAAGTGTCACAGCTCAATACGAGGCAGGACAGAAACATTCACAGTTAACATATATTTCAACAGACATACCTGTCAAGATCCACAGATCTCACACAGACACAGCACAAGACATAGTGTATCACAGCTAGTGCACTAAATGCCCTAACAACTATGTGACTGAAACTGTGCAATGAAAGGAACTCCCACAGGAAAATGAGAATAGAAAAAAAAAACCTGCTGTCAGTTGTTGAGGGAAAGCATCCCACAAACTGACCACTTTATATCTGACCTCTCAGTAGTCATTCTCATTTGAATCTGGCACAACATCTTCAAAAGACCATCCTGAGAGCTTCAGTTCGTAACTTTGCTAGACAGGAAAAACCATGATCCAAACAAAGATGAAATCGAGCAACCCATCCCTCTCAATTTTTCTTTTTCTTCTCCTGCACCTTCTCCTCCCATTACTGGAGAAGTGTTACCAGTCACTTGAGCTTGAATGGTCCCTTGAAATATGTTTTAATTACCTCTGCAAACAATTTTTCCACCCCCATTTAGCTGTGAGGATTTGACTCCATTTCCCAAACTTGAAGATCTCTGTGTAAGCACCACAGCTTGTTTTTCTCACTAGCACAATCTGATTGAATAATCAGAAAAAAAAAGATATTTCCTCACTATCAATGGCTCTTCAATATCCTGGACTTACCCAGCTACAATAACTATACAGACAGACAGATGAGAGATTTCCCTGAAATTTGCGTCTATGTCTTGAATATCATAGCTGTCAATCCCAGTATGTCAGAGATTCCAGCCTTACCCAAAACCATTCACTTAACACTTGGACATCTTAGAACTTAAGAATGACCATAGTGGGCCAGACCAATGGTCCAGCTAGAGCAGTATCCTGTCTTCTGACAGTGGTCAATGCTAGATGTTTTAGAAGGAGTGAATAATTGAGCCATCCCTTTAGCCTACCTCAGCCTCCGGAAAGGAAGAGTCCCTGCCTATCCTGGCTAATAATCGTTGATTGACCTAATCTGTATGAACTTAGCTAGGTGCTTTTTGAATCCCTTCTAGGATTCAAAGCTCATATCATAAAAATAACAATTGTCAATCCCAAAATTAGCACCCATTTTCAATAAAATCTGTACTGCAGGTTATGTTTTGCCCTCATTCTTTCAGGCTCCTACAGGTGATGGATGACAAAGTGGCATGGGAAAAGGGAAACCAAAGTTCCTTAGGGGAATTCATCCTGCTTGGGGTATCTGACTGGCCGCACTTGGAGCTGCTGCTCTTTATGCTCATCCTAATCTTCTACATAATAGCCTTGCTTGGAAACACCACAATCATTGTGGTGTCATGGCTGGACCCACATCTCCACACGCCCATGTACTTCTTCCTCAGTAACCTCTCCTTCCTGGACCTCTGCTACACCACCACCATTGGCCCCCAGATGCTGGTGAACTTCCGCAGCACCCACAAATTGATCTCTGGGGCTGGCTGTGTTGCTCAGCTCTACATCTCCTTCTCTCTGGGCTGCACTGAGTGCCTTCTGCTGGCTGTCATGGCCTATGATCGCTACGCTGCCGTCTGCCAGCCACTGCGCTACACCACCATCATGAGCTGCCGGCTTTGTCTGCAGATGGCAGCCGCCGCCTGGTTGTGTGGGCTTGGTAACTCCATGCTGCACACCATCCTGACTGTGAGGCTGCCCCGATGTGGGAGGAACAAGGTTGAATATTTCTTCTGTGAGTTGTCAGCCCTGCTCAAACTGGCCTGTGTCGACACTTCTGCCAATGAAATTGAGCTTCTTGCCAGTGCTGTGATCTTCCTGCTGCTGCCACTGGGCCTCATTCTGGTCTCCTACGGCTACATTGTCAGAGCTGTGCTAAGAATTCGTTCGGCCAAGGGGAGGCTCAAGGCCTTCAACACTTGCACCTCCCACATAACTGTGGTCTCACTATTCTATGGCATGGCAATTGCAGTGTATCTACAGCCTTCTTCCAGCTACTCCCAGGATGGAGGCAAGATGGTATCCCTCTTCTCTGCCATGGTGATCCCAATACTCCACCCCCTGATCTACACACTGAGGAACAAGGAGATGCACGGAGCCCTGTGGAGGTCCCTGGTGAAGAAACCAATCACTCTGCTGATCTGAGCTCAGTGTCTGTCTCACCTATTGTATCCTCTTTTCTCCTCACAGAGAGCTTTCTTTCCTTCCTACATCCTGTTTATCCACACAAGTGCTCTCGTCTGCCATCCTACAGTGCAAACCTGTCCTGAGCCATCCCACAATGTATCTGCCCTCCCTAACCCCACATCATCTGTTTTCAAATACCACTGGACACCATCCTCGTTGGACTTCTAGGAACCTTCCCTGTTCTACTGTCCAAACAGATTTATCTTCTTTGTTTCTCTTGTGGTCACAAAGACTCTCCTATTAAGATCAGGATTGTACCAGCAATGCAATAACACATTGAAAGACAGTGCCTGCCCCAACAGAAATCAGGGCCTCACTGTGCTGGGTGCTACACAGTGAGGGACAGTTCCTGTGCCAAAAAGCTCACAGTCTAAACAGAGGAAATGATGCAAGAGAAAACTGAGGCACAGAGACCGAAGTGAGATTGTATTTCATATGCAACAGAAGCATTGGCAATAGAATCAAGACCATTGTGTCCATCTCCTTCAGCCCTCACTATTGCCTTCATCATTTTATCAGGAAGCTCACAGTCCTTATAATTTTTTTCTTGAGGCCCCTGGAAACATGAGATTATGTGAGATTTTATTAAACTGTAACTGGTGGACTCTTCCTCCTTGTCTTCTGGTTTCTGAGACTTGAAGGCACACCTGGGTCATTTTTTAAGGTGTCTCCATAGTCATCCCACAAAGTCTGTAGGCCACAGGCAACAACAACCAACCCTCATGATCCCATTCATGGATCTCAAAGTGCTTCAGGACAGCGTTCAAGATTATTATGCCCATTTAACAGTTAGGAGTCTGAGTCCCATGCCTCAGTGAAATCCTTGAGAGAGGGACTCCATTCTGCCCAGTCCCCATCCGCTCCTAACCCCGGCTGCAGGCAGCCAATGAGATACAGAGGGGTGGATGCAGGAAGGCCATGGCTAGGGATTTGCAGGTTAGCCCTGCTTCCCAGTATGGCTATGGAAAACACAGAAAACCAGGGAACAGCCTGCAGTCTGCTGTCCTGACACTCCAGACTGGCTCATTCAGTCAGTTTTTCAGTAGGAAATCACTCAACATTAAGCCTTTGCAATGAAGCTGGGAGCAGCCTCTCTCCATATTGTTCTAAATAACCATGACCCTTCCCATTCCATGGCACTACAATTCCAAGCTGGCTTATGGCTTTAAAGGGATGTCCATCACTCAAGCATCAAGGCAACAGAGCTCAACTCTATTTCAGGATGGAGCTGAACTCAGAATTCCTGTGTGGGGCCATGATCCTACAAAGACTGCTCAATTTTCTGTCATCAAATCAAATATGCCAACTTCCCACTAGGCATGTGCTGATGCTGCCCCTGAAATAGGGACTGGAGATGGGGGCCTGATGGATCTGGGTGAGATATAGTCTGGAGATTGGGGTGTTCTCGTTAGTTGCCTTTGTGTTGTGCTCCCCTTTGGCACATGAAACTTCCCCGGAGCATATATCCCTCTTGCTAGACTTGAATTCACTACTCAGTCTGGTATGGCGCAAACGTCCATGGCCCATCTGGCCCTGCTCTAAACTCACCTGCTTCATGTCACAAACAGCAAGCATTTTTAATGACATTTGGAGTCACCATTTGACACATCCCCCAATGACAGGTGGGAGCTGTCATGATAACAGTGTCCTGGAGCAATAATATCCAGTACCGGGGCCCTAATTTTTCAGGAGGCCTCTGAAGGAAGGTAGGGCCTTCTCAATTTCCTTGGGTCACTGTGCCCCAAAATTCTTTAATTCAGGCCTGCTTGGACTCCATCAACACATCCCTTAGCGCCCCTTCACACATTCCCTAGGCTCCCAATACAAGTTCCTTCCCACTTCCACAGGGAGCTGGTGGCTTTCCGATACTCCTGAATAGGCCTCTGCATTCCCGTATACGGCATTAGCGGAATGAAGGTTGTGGGGGCGGAGGGCCTGGAGGCCACACACACACACTTCTGTGTCTGATACTAAGTCACCATGTCAAGCTTGGCAGCAATAGCAGGAGAGACCCCAGGCATTCTGGCTTACACCCCACTTATCAATTAAGGAGGCTTTATTTGAATTTACTTAGCATCTGCCTACACTAGGCTTTCATTAGTTCAAACTAAGAAATTCCTTAATTCAAACTAATGAAAGTTTTCTTCAAATTAGTAAGACCTGTTGGTTAGTTCAAAGTAAGCCCTTAGTTTGATCCTTAGTTCAGACTAAGGACGGTGTAGACTAGGATTAACTCTTAGTTCAAATTTCATAAATTCAAATTAAGGGCAGTTAGTTAGAATTAGCAAAGTGGACTAATTCAACTTAAAGTTAAGTCAAATTAGTCCACTGTATTAATTTAAACTAATACATTTGTGTTTAGTTTGAACTGAACTCAAATTTATTACTTTGAATTAACAAATTCAAAATAACTTTTCCTAGTGTAGACACAGCTTTAAAGACTAACAATGTTATTTATCAGGTAAGCTTTTGTGGGTGAATCCAGCAGCATCAGATGGTAAAATGGAAACCATACAGAGTGGAGGGGGAAAATAAATGCAATGAAGTGCAGTTGGGAGCCACTTAAATGCAGCATCTTCAAACCTTAATCTTGTATGTTTCATTTACTACAGTAATTGCAGTGCTGCAAAATGCAGAGAGGAGAGGAAGGCTTGTTGGCTGTAGGAGGCTCTGTAGTGCAATGGATAGTATGTTGGCTTTCTACAAAGCTGAGTGGGGCTATATCTAGTTTGAGTTATTTAAAGGTCAAGGGTACAAATCCCACCAGAGTTCTTTTAACTACTTCCTGATTACTGCTAAAGCTTTTACAAAATATGCAGCCAGTTTAGTGCCACAAGAAAATAGCAGAAAGCTATGTCAGATTTCCAGGACATACAAGCCTCTCCCTGGGCCCCAGCAGTAGGGGGATGTGCTTTGACCCTTAGAGAACTGGTGAAAAAGGAAACCAAAGCCTTTTTCCAGTGTCTGAAAGAAGGTGCCAAGCTTCTGCCAGGGACCCCCTCTGCTGATCTGAGTCTAACCTCCTGGCATTACGGGGGTTGATGTGCTGCTACCCAGCAGTGGGCTCTTTGGGCTATAGCAGAGGGTCCCTTTGGAACAAGGGATGGTTTGTTGGTCTTTTATAAAACATTTTGCAAAGTATCAAATATAAGCTATGCAGAAGCTTTGAGTTCAAATCCCAAAAGACTCACTTTCACCATCCTTGGTTGAAGGCAGCAGTGCGTACATATGGGTTTTGTGCCTTTTGGAAGTGCAATGTAGGGCTAAGCCTGGCAGCTTTCTACGTGGTTGGTCTGGGTTTAATTACCAGTTACCATTCCTATCTTTTACTACAGAAACTGCAGTTTCATTAAGTAGAAGAAGAAGACAAAGGGAGATGTTTCAAGAAGGACTCTGTTGCACAATGAATAGTGTGTTGGCCTTCTAAGGCTATGTGAGTGTGTGCAATAAGCCATTCAAATCCCATCACAGTCATTTTAGCTTCTCCCTTGCTACTACTGAGGCCTTTACGGAACAGATGGCTGCTTGAAAGAGGCCAAACAGGCCCAAGGTGTGACGATGTCTGGCTTTAGATACTCCATTATTATTTTTCAATTCATATTTCATGTTTGCAATAATCCATATGTTCTATGCCATGTTTGGTACTGATAGGAAGGTTGTAATCTTCTAGGAATGATTCTATGGTTTATGTGTAGGTGTCATATCTGTATTAGACGTTAGGAGTAGGTTTGTTCTATTTGTGTTCCAAGTTATTTGACTCTAGGATACTCCTGGAATGAAAGCCTGCAACCATTTCATGCTTCCTTAATGGCCCATTAGAGAAGCTCTCAGGTAGAGTGGGCCCAGGAACAAACCTGGTCAGCCTCTAGAATTTGGCTGTATGACTCATCTCCATTTTGATTTGCAAAGACGCTGCACAGCATTGGGCAGCATAGAGGTGATAAAAGGCAGCAACCCCAAACCAGTTTTGTCTCCAGTCTGCAACCAACACACTCCTCTGGAACTATTCTTCTACAACTGAACAAAGGACTGAGACCCATCCAGAAGAATTGGACTAACCTGCAAACTCCAAATTCTTCAAAGATTGCTTTCTATGGACTCTAAATCATTTGTATGTATGTGATTCACTTTGATGCTTTAACATTTCTGATTTTGTTAGCTTTCTTTTTATATTGAACCTTTAGTCATATTTACTAAAGGATTGGCTGGCAGCATGGTATTTTGGGTAAGATCCAAGCCTCTATTATTCTGAGTGATGTGACTGGCCCTTTGGGGTCAGGAGAACCTATTTCTTTAGGAGACCCAGTGCCTAGGTGGGGACTGGAGGAGCTGATGCACAATAAAGGGAGCTGTTTCTATTTTGTTATGCTTCGTGATGACCAGAGTGGGGACTCAGAAGCATGTTTTGTTATTGATTGGGTGACTGGTTTAAGTACCACGATCAGTGGTTTTGGGGTTTGGCCCTTGTTTTGCAGCTTGCTCTCATTTTTGCACATTCAGGAGGTTATCCCAGGAGGTCTGGCTCACACGGGGTAACTGCCCTGAAGCACATGCTCCTCCCAGGATGTACAAATCTCTCTCTGCATTTCAGTGGCATGGAGAGATGTGCCTTCACCCCTAGAGAATTAAGGGGAAAAATGGTAGGAGAGGAAGAAATCAAAGCCTCCTTCTAGTGAGACAAGTTGTGAGCTTTCTGCCAGTGCTCCCCTCTGCCCAGCTAAGTCCAATCTTATGGCATTAGCAGATATGAGGTGCTGCTGCAGAGTGTTGGGCAAATGGGATCTAGCAATTCCTGGCCTCACATGGAAGAGCCTGATGTTTAAATGTCTCTCCTAACATGAAATGTCAACTCCTCAGCCTCCCCACCTTCTGCAGCAGGACTCTTAGGCCTTCTTGTAGGGCTTCCCCTGCCAGAGAGCACAGGCTCCACATG
Source organism: Podocnemis expansa (assembly GCA_007922195.1). NCBI lineage: Eukaryota > Metazoa > Chordata > Testudines > Podocnemididae > Podocnemis > Podocnemis expansa. Next base: position 434,671 of record ML682144.1, read on the forward strand.
AGGATGAAATCAGCTATTAAAATTGCAGCCAGCAGGTCCACCACTTGCCTCCAACATGAGGAACAGACAGACCTGCCATTTAGTCACCAGTCCAGCAGTTCCTGCTGGTGCTCCTACAACTGGGGGAGGCACCTGTGGATGGTGGCAGGTCAGAGGTCCCATATCCATTCAGTCCAGGGCCCCAGAGAGGGGGAGAAAGGCGGTGGTCAGACATCTGTCCTGACAGGTTTGTCTTTTCTGCCTCCTCTGCTTGCTGGAACTGCCTTTCACTAGAATAGTTATTCCTCCTTTGGTCCCTCACCCTTCCCCCTGCACGTGGGGAAGCCCCCACCATTGGGCACTGCAGGCTCTTTTGCATCTGCAGGAGCCCAGGTCTTGGGAGAAAAAGCAAAGGCTTCTCTCAAAGACTGATTTTCAAGTGGGGGAGCAGTGTGCTTGCACTAGAGCCCAGATCTCCTTGCCTCTATTAAGTGTGAACATCAAAGTGAAGCTACCAAATGGTTTCTGTCAACCCTGAGCTGGCCTTAAGTCACCTGTGTTAGAATTTGACTGGTACAGTGCTCCGGTCTGAGTGCCAACCTGATGGTGTCCCCAGAGCAGATGGAAACTAGATTGTTCTGAAAATCTGGAGCCAGCAGCCGGCATCCCTCCGGTTGGTCGTTGGCCTCAGAGGAAAAGTGAAAAAGAACAGCAGAGTTGATAATTCACCTCCTACTCTGTCCTAAAGTCATTGTGGTTGCCCTCTGACTGAGGCTAGATTCTGGGGCATGCATGCTCTTAGCTAGCCAGTCAGTATTGTTCTGAATACCAGGGCTGCCTTCCAAGCTGTAGTTTTATGGTCACTGCCTGACCAGCCTAAAGCTGTTCTCTACGCTCCCACTGCCTTTACTGTAGCAGCCACAGTGATGTAAAATAAAGAGAGGTGGGTAGCAAACAGCTCGCCTCTTAGGAGGGCTTTGTGGCATGCTGGCCTTCCAGGTTGTGGTTTGCAATGTAGCATGGCAGTTAGGCAAAGGTTGTGGGTTTGAATCACCTCACAGTCATTTTAGCTGCCGCTTCCTGGTTACCATTGAGACATTTACAGAATATGCAGTCACTTGATTGTGATCAGATGGCCAAGATAACGTCAGAAAGGCATGTGAAGTTTTCAGGACATACAAGCCTCACCCTGTATCTCAGCAGCATGGGGCAATGTCCTTCACTCCTTGAGCAATAAGGGGAAAAAACAGAGGAGGAAAAGAAACCAAAGCCTGTGTGATGAATTGGGAAACCCCTCTTAGGCTAGTTCATGATGTCGTGGATGATACCCCAATTTCTCATCTTTTCTCTTCCTTTATTCTGGTGATGGGACCTGGGTCTGTGGTTATTATAACAACCACTAGAGAGTGAAGCGGCTTTTAGGCAGACTTTACCTGGATCCCCTGCTAGTCACACAGGTTGTGGCCAGTTAAGAAAAAAGGGGTGGTGCGCCCTAGCCTGGGAAAGGGACAAAGGACTAGGGAAGGGCAGTTCTAGAGAGGAGGTCTAAGGGGAAGGATCCCCAGACCCATGAACCTGCTTGTCCAGGGGGTTTGCTGCTATACCCTCTGGTTGATCTGATTGCCAACCTTCCTAGCTGTGTGAACTTGAATGCTAATAAACCCTCTGACTTCCCACTGGCTGAGAGTCACTTCTGATTAGAAGGTGGGTTGCGGCCCTCAGGCCTGTGCAGGAACTTCCCAGGCTCCTTCCCTAAGTCTTGGGATAGAAGTCAAAGGCTAGTGTAAAAGGCTGATTTTCATGAGTGAACTGCTCTGTTTGATCCCAAATTTTCCCCAACATCTATTCAGAGTGAAGATCAAGGTGAAGCCACTTTTAGCTCTCAGTTTCCACAGATTCTGGCCCCCTCTACCTCCCCTATAGTGGACATAAAACACCTGTGTTAGGATTTAACTAGTGTAGAGCTCCAGTTCGAGTAGCAACCTGACAATGTTCCCAGAAAAGATGGAAATTAGTCCATGCCAGACACTTGGAGCCAGCCACAGAGTCCCTCAGGCTTGTCTCTGGCCACAAGGGGAGTGAAAAACATGCCCAGTTGACTACTTGCCACGTCCTTAGCCTGGGCCTCTGGGCTACCAAGCAGGAGCTTTAGGAGCTACAGCCCAGTCTCTGGGCTAAGAGGGCCCCCATTAGCCCGGAGCAGATCAGCCCACAATGCCAGTCCATTCTACCCCCAGGCTAGGCAAGTCCTGTGGTGCACTGCCCTGCAAGACAGCCTGCTGCTTTGAGCGCAAGCCCTGCTCCTCTGATTGGGATGGGACAGGGTAGGCCAAGGGGTGGGCCAACCCTGGCCCATAGACTGCCCTGCCGTCCCCCAGCCTAGGATGGCCTTAGACATGGTGACGTCGGTGTGGTGGTAAAGAAGGTAACAGAGCAGGCACTGCCCGTGCCCAGCAATGCTACTGCTTGGGGGGCATGCAAGACAAACCAGACTCCTGAAAGGGGTACAATTGTATGGAATGGTTGAGAGTCACTGATCTAGTTAAAACATAACACTGTGTACTTGGTAATTACCCAGGCTTCCGCTGGGGTTTGTACTGTCTTCAAAAGATTCGCTATTCTGAAATCTAGACTTGCTAGATTAAAGCTGGTTTGAGTACATCAAACAAACTACAGTCACACCTTGCCATTGTTATATAGATGTACTTGCAGTGTCTCTGGTCTGTTTCCCAACTGTAAAAGTGGGTAGCAGCATTCCTATATATCACAGGGTTTGTGTGGTCACTGTGGTGGTAGACTAACAGGTTGTGAGGTGCTCAAATATTATGATCCAGGGAGCCATCCAAGTACCTAGATTAATAGGTTAAAAAAACTGGCTTTTAAAAATACTGAATAAAGTTATTTTGCTTTATTTTCCTGGGCTTCTTCTGGCTTTAACTAAAAATCCCCAAGTGTCACCTTCAACCTTTTGTATAACAAGAATGCTCTTTGTAATTCATAAGATAAAAAGTCATTAGTGAGGGCCAACTGAGACCTAATTATCATTTGTTTATCTGTGTGCCTCCAAAACATCAACATTAATAATACTTATTCATTTGGACTCAACTAACTGCATTGTTTTATTCCCCAAACAGAAACTTCATAATGAAAACTCTGGAGAGAATGCTCCAGTTAACGAAATGTTACTGGATTCCCTTTGAGAGATAGCAAGCAAAGGAGAATCTCTGGGATATTTTAAGTGCCTCACAAGTTTGCAACTAGTTTCCAAGTTATGGATTCCCCACAGATATCAAAGACTTGTTTTGTTTTCTAACTTGCAAAGATTAGATTAGCCATTGATCTTCCCCTCACCCTTCAGCTATTGCACCTTTAACAAGGAGAAGCTTCCTTCAATTTAAAATGTAAAGAAGTCAAAATTCACAGAATCTCACTGGATCTCAACTTTTGGAGCTCATGACCCATTTGTAAACCTTGATAGCTTGTTGCAACTCATTAAACAGATTTAGTGAAAAAAATCTGATTTACTAAATGTTTCTTATCCATGATAGATAGATAGATAGATAGATAGATAGATAGATAGATAGATAGATAGATAGATAGATAGATGGATGAAGTACTGCATGAGTATATGACAGTGGTCTTCAAATACTTGAAAGACTGCCACCATAAGAATGCAAAAAAGTAGTTTTTCCCTTACCACAGACCAGACAAGAGTCAATGGGTTCAATCTACAATTTAGCAGATGTAGTTTATATCTCAGTGGAAAAAATCCTAACTGCAAGAACACAAGGGCAATGGTACAGACTGCCCTGAGATGTTGTGGAAGCCTTTTCCCCTTGGATTTTCAAAATGAGACCAAATAGCCACCTGTCATGGAAGGTTTCGACTAGTGATATTCAAACCCTTGTGATTCAGGATCCAAATTAGCCATCAGCATTACCCAACAGAGCCACAGGATCGTGAATTTGTATTTAAACTATATGAAAGGGGAAATATTTTGTGTGTGTATGTGATATAAACTAAAATAAATATACAGTGTATATATATTATTCTCACTGTGAAATGAATTACTAAGTATTAATATTTAATTAACTACAGTTGGTTAATAGAATAGTAAAAGCAGATTGATTGGTTAATAACTTAGGTTGGTTAATAATTAATTCACACAGTGTTTTGCTAGCTATCAAGTGTTGCAACAAGTCGCAAGAAAAGAGCCACAAGAGACGCATTGAAGAGCCACCTACAGCTCACAAGCATCAGTCTGATCATCACTGATTTAGCCATAACAAACACTGCATCTTGGCAGGGTTTAGACTAGATGACCCTTGTGGTCCCTTTTTGCCCTAGGATAACTCTAGGATATCCACAGCAACAGCTCCTGAGGCCTCCAGGGGCTGGTTAGTTTCGGCTCCCTGCTGTGACTAGGGCCTCCTGGGATAACGTCCTGAATGTGCAAAAATCAGAGCAAGCTGCAAAACCAGGGCCCAAACCCCCAAACCACTGATGGATGGTACTAAAACGCCCGCTCAGAGTATTCTTTCACTGAGCATGCTCAGAGTCTCTGTGCATGCTCAGTGAGCGCTCCTCCAGCCAGAGGAGCAGGCGTGTGCCAGGCCACTCTGCTCTGGTGGCCTGGAAAGGGGGAGGTAATTGGCAGAGGCAGCCTTTGGCAATTGGGGCCCTTTATGGGCCTCCCTATAGGCCTCCATTGTTGCCCTTCCTGGTGCCCCAGTACCCCCTGCTGCCCTAACCGCCCCCCTTCCAACTCCTGAGGGGGGTGAGGAGTGGGGGAGCCATGGACCATTGGGGCTAGATGCTGCTCCGCGCACCTGCCCACCCGGCCTCCCTGCAGTGAGTGCAGAGCAGCCAGCCCACCCTACTTCCGGTCACGCCTCCCCAGGGGGCAGACAGGGCTGGCACTGAGCAGCGGTGTGCAGGATCAGGGGCCTGGAGAGGCCCACTCCAAAGAGTTTGGGCTACTTTGTCCCCACCCCCCAATAACTTGGAACACAAATAGAAAAAAAACTATTCCTAACTTCTAATACAGATATGACACCTACACACAACCCATAAAATCATTCCTAGCTGATTACATCCTTTACATTGGTACCAGACATATGGATTAATGAAAATATGATGTGTTAATATGAAAAATAATCTTAAACAAGCCCTCAAACCCAGACAGTGTCACATCTGCTCCAACCACTATGGTCTCCGGGGTTGCAATATGGCTCACAAGTGGGTGAGGCCCACCAGAGAAGTCTACAAAGCCCCTGGAATGGGTCGCAAGACCTGGTATGGAGACCCAAGCTGAGCTGAGCCATCATGATGGAATGGGGGCTGCTGTTCGGGGTGAATGCCAGGTGGGTCTGCTCTTCAGAGCCCCACACAACCATTTCTGATAAGCCAGTTTTGGGTCATTACTAACAGGTTAAGAAACCCTGAGTCATGCGTCCCAACTGGCAGCAGGCATAGGTCTGTGGGCCTGCCTGCTTCCTCATGGTGGAAGAACATGGGAAGAGGGGGCAAGAGGTGACACACAGGTACTGCTCGCTCTGTCCACCCAACATTTCTCTTCCTCCTTCCCCTTAGGGGCTTGCTGTGGGAGGGGAAGGAAACAAGAAGCAATACAAGGGTGGTGCTGTGAGCTAAACATCAGGAGCTCTCCCTTTCCACAGCCCAAGTTGGGAAAGTAACCTGGATTCATGGAGCCCTTAAGTGGCTCCTCACTCTCATCCAACCCTGCTCAGTCCTTAGGCCTTATTGGTTCATGGAAGAGCCGCTTTCCAGGTTGGATCAAGCAACAATACCAACTGCTCTGCTCATGTGGATCTGTTTATCCAGGTGATCATGGGAGGGGAGATGAAGGTGTTAGAGATGAAGACACACAGTGCACATTAGGGGCAAAGGGGAGTAGGTAGCCCATCGGATCCAGGAGTGAAGGGGGAGTGAGGAGAACATAGGGGACAAAGGTAGAGTACCCAGAGGAGAGAGGAGGTCACATTTATAAACTTGCTATGTGAAAGGGGTCACTAAGACCAAAGTTTGGGACCCAGTGGTCTACTCGATGTGTTAATTATTCTGGTCTCCAGTCAAGTGTCCAACCTTGTCCCTTCCTTTTACTTTCAGTGCTAAAAAGCATGAAAGGTAACTAAATCAGGTGACTCATAAAAACATTTCAACCATTTCCTCTTTCATCATCCAACCACACTTCCCTTTTTCCTAAGTCCCTAGTGCCTGAACATATTGACTCAACCCAGAGTGAGCCAAGGACTGTGAGCAGCCGCCCGTAGGATCATAAATACGTCTCAAATTTGATCAGAAACAGAACTAGGATTTCCATGTAGGAACACACACACTACCTTTGGTCACAACTCCCATGTAAGCTGCACCTATTGTATTGATGAGGATGGAATAAATGGGCCTAAAGAGTCAAAGGTATTAGTTAGCATGATCCAAAAACTATCCAACATTAAATAGTTTTTAAACAAGGTTTGGGGATTTGGTAAACATAAAGCTCAGTTTGGTTAGTATCATGGCAAATACTCCATTAAACATCCTTTTAACTTTTAAACATATCTTTAGACTTCCTTTTAATTTTTTATTAAAGAAAAGAAATGTGAGGGGAGAGAGTTAAAACATTTGAAACATAAAATGTTAAAAAAAGGCTTCTTTGGTTTGGGGGGGCATTTTAAAAGGAAAACCCCTTTGTGTGAAAGTTTTTTGGGTACTGCTAAAGATGGAAATGTCTGTGCTTCCTGGGGAAGAGAGAAAAATTAAATGAGATGGACTGGGGATGTGTTGTTAAAAATCTGGTCCCATTCTGTAGAAGGTAAGGCAGAACAAATGCATTCATAAGGGGAAAGAAAGAACAGCAAAGATGGAAAATAATTTGACCTCACTTTCCTCTATATGCTGTTCCTCAGTATCTTGAATCTTAACAACTGCTTTGATTTGCTGTCATAGTGCGACCTATGACTTACACGTGCATATATTTTCCTCCTATTCTGTAAGTTCCCCATCTTCAAAGCATCTGATGAAGTGGGATCTTCTCCCAAAAGAGCTCATGCGATAAATAAATTTGTTAGGCTTTAAAAGTGCCCCAGGACTTCTTGTTTGTTTTGTTGAACTATGCTAACATGGTTACCCATTTGGAACTTATTCCATCTTTGGTGTTGGCTTTCACTTTCAGTCTGACATCTGGGAAAACACAGGCTTGGCACATGGCTGTATTAGCCACTTCAACACCTTGACAAGCTTTTCCCAGTGTTTGACAGGAATGTCCAGGATTTAAAGATTAATCTTTTATGCCGGTGGTTTCCCACCTGGGGTCCAGGGACCCCTAGGAGTCCACAGAATTATTGCAAGGTGTCCATGAATACATCTAGCCCCAGTCACTGCTGGCCAGTGATCCATGTTGGAGCGGGCTCTAAATCAGGGGTGTCAAACTTAAGGCCCCCAGGCTCTTATCCGGCCTGCCAAGGGTGCTGATACGGCCCATGGAGCTGCTCCCTGGGCTGTGCCTGGAAGCTGTTTGCAGCAGGTAACTCCAGAAACAGGCTGTTGGCACAGCAGGATTAGCTGTGCTTCTGACTCACTCACATGATACAAGTTCTAGCATAGGGGAACAAAGGAAACATGCCAGCCAATCCTGGCTCAGCTCTGCTGTGGTGCGCCACAGAGCCTCAGTCACACCAGGCTCGGCTGGCTTCAGAAAGCCATCGCACTACCCCCCATTCCAACTGTTCACTATCAGTGAGTCAGCATGCTAATTTGATTGATAATACATTGCATGAATCACAAAAGAAAAAAGGAAAAGGCGGCTAGAGCCCACATGGGAACAAGCCAATCAAAGGCCAGCTGGGACTGAGCCAACCAAAGGCCATTATTCTGAATGACTGACAGTGAATGGGCCAGGAGAGGGAGAGGCAGGAGGCCAACCTGACTGCTTGTGACTGAGACTGATCTTTTTGCCTACCACCAGGAGGTAGGGGAAGTGGAAAGAGAAGGGAAGAGGGCAAGGGTTCAGAGACACAGTGTGGGGAAGGGGAACCCACAGGACAAGGGAAAGGGAAGGTTTGGAAGAGCCTGCTGGGTTGGGGAGGGAGAAGAGGAGTCCATGCCGTTCAGATTATGGAGGGAAAAAGGATTGGGGAGCCCATGCAGTCACATGGCCCACAATAGGTGTCCTGCCTTCCAATATGACCACCCTGCCATGAAGCCCAAAAAATACTCTTGGATCCCCCTCTGTTCACAGCCAATCAGGACTCTGCTATGGTGGAACCTTCTCCCGTCCATCCCCCTGGTCTCTATACTACCTGTAGCCAGCTCCCAAATCCAGGCTCAGAGAGTCCGACCCTTGCTCTGCCTGGTCTCCCTGGGGGGTTCCTTCCTCCAGGAGTATCCTGGCCCTCCCAATCAGAAGTGACACTCAACCAGTGTAGAAGTCAGAGGGTTTATTAGCAATCCGGTCTGCACAACAGCTAGGACAGCTGGCTTTCAGATCAACCAGGAGATATAGCAGTAAATCCCCGGAGGAGCCCCTGGAGAACCTGCCTCTCTGAGCGCTATTTCCCTACTACCCTCCTCCTTTCTCAGCCCTTTGTTTCCCTTCCCAGCCAGCCGGCCAGCCACCCTGCCATGGTCTAAACTGGCCACAACCTGTGTCACCGACAGAGGGTCCAGGTAAGGTCTGTCTAAAGCCCCTTCTTCCCCTGTGGTTCCTATAGTTATCACACCCCTGTGTGCCATCACCAGAATACTTGTGTCCCATCACCAAAGTACACGAACAGAAAAGAAGAACATTTGAGTCATCTCCCCTGGCATCCCACAGTAGCCCAAAAGGACCTATTTCAGTGTGCCAGCCTATCAAGGAATTCACCTTTCCCACAGAGGAAAGGCCACACAGTCTCCATGATAAAAAGCATGGGTGTTGTTGGCCCAGGGCATACAGAAAGCTGGCCTGAATATGCTCTTGAGTTCCTCAAGCTGTGGCCTCAGAGGAGCTCATCTGTGGCCACCCAGTCCAACCATTTTAAATCTCCTGCCCTGCAGCACCCAGTGGCCCAGGTCAGGAGCAGAGGAGGGAATTTTAAATCCCTGCCTCTACATGGCCAGCCCCAGGCAGGGTGTCTTGGTGGTGGGGCGTCTTCAGCTCCAGAGGGGCCAACACAGGATAGGGAATTCTTGTCTGTCATCCTGGGGAAGGAAAAGGGGAGCAGGACTCGCCTGAACCCTGAGCCAGGAATGAGTGAGTGGGGCCCCTAGCCCAGCAGTGTTTTGGGCCATGTTGTAGTCCCAGGCCTGGCTGGTGGGTGAACAGAGCACGTCAGTCTAGGATGCTTGGTTCTGCCTGGGCCCACAGCACAGCTCAGTGCAATCAAACCCAGGTCTGGGGGTGAGTGTCATGGCATGGCACAGTTGGGGTCTAGGGGTGTGCAGCACAGTGGGCAATAGTGGGGTATGGGGTGGCTGTTTGGGGCCAGGTGGTCTGGGGGTCGGGGCATGTGGGGGAGATAACTGGGGGTGGGGCAGCTGGGGCCTGAGCCCCAAATCCTTTATCTAGGAGGGCAACACTCCTGGGTCTGAGCTCAAGCCTCCTGTTTCACCTTGTGAGCTCTGTTGAGTCCCACTGAGACAAACTCCTGATGGAGATTTGTTCACTCTTCAGGGGTTAATACACCTCATCCAGCATCAATACACCAGTGTCAAAACAACTGGTATGTGGGCTTGGAAGTCTTTAGATTACTTCACACTTTTCCAGTTCCTGAGCTGAGGGATGTTCTCAGTTATTCTTCTGAGAGCTTAGAAAATCTCTCTTTTTCTGGGTCCTTGGACATATAGGGGAAACTAGGGCACACCTAGGCTTCTGAAAATATCTCAGAAAATCCCCACTTCATCAAAGGGGGGAGCTTGGGCTCACACTGCAGATGGTGTTCAGGTTGTAGCCAGAGCTGGGGGAGGTGTTGATATCATTGGGGTTCCTCTCTTTACATGGTTGGGTCAGGACATCACTCATAATCAAGATGACAAAGTCTCAGTGGTGCCCCAGTGTATCCAAGGATGTAGTAGAGATGACAAGGATGGTACAGCTCCCTTCTTCCAATCATCTGGCAGTCTCAGCCCCTCCTCTTATTTTCTTCCCAATGGCTTTTTCTTCCTGAGGAACCAAATGGTGAGTGATGTGTGGAAAAATTTGTCACCTCATTATTTTGTCCATCAATTAAGCTTCCTTTCTGACACACTGATTTTGGCTCATTGACTTCCCAAATATCTGCTGTTTACCAAGAATGATCTTGATATGGTCCCTGAGCTATATCAGTAGGGCTTTTAATTTGGATTAGTTCAGTCATTTTTTCTCTCCCTTTTGTCTCCATCAACATATATGCGGTTGGAACATTTTGTAGACTCTTATCCACTTTTCCACAGCCAGGCTTATGGTAAATGCATAGGCACAAGTATTACAACACATCCTCATGTCAGTACTAGAATAGCTCATACAAAAGTATGCAAGACAATTTAGATAATTAGGATGTAAAGAGAATAGTAATAATGCAGAGTTAATTGACAAATTAAAATGCTTGGAGCTCTCACATTGACATTAAATATAGATAAGATACATCCACAGGCATTTTCCTCAATTGCCTCCAGTTGCTGCAGAATGGACAAAATATTTCCACGGAACTCAAAGTGAGGGCAGGTCTTCACTGATGGTGACAAATTTACTGTGATCAGTTCGAAATTCTACATTGACTGCTCAGGACCCTCTTACCTGATCAGGAAATTTGATCTCTGACTGTAGGCAACTGGGTAGCGCTGAGTCAAAGGGAGGTCCCTGACCTTCAACTCAGCACAGTGGACAAACTGGGAGATAGGCATCTGAACTGAGGTATGCAAGTTATTTTAGGAAATTGTGTATCTCAGTTTGAGTGCTGCCCAAAAACAGCAGGAAGTGTAGACTTGCCCTGAGATGGAAAAGCAAATTACAAGTAGAATGGCCCAAATTTGTAAACTGGGGGGAGGGGACGAGATGTGGTGAAAATGGGGAAAAATCTCAATTTTTGCTAAGCATTGCAGCCTTTAATTGGAAAAAATTCAGAATGGAATTAAACTAATTTTTTTCATTTTCAAAGGGCATTTTAAACATTTCAACATGCTTAAGATTTCAAGTATTTAAATTATTTTGACTGTTTGTTTTTGCCTTTGCAAACTGAAAGATTCAGTTTTCCATCTTTTTTTAACTGAATTTTATACTTTCACACTCTTTTACTTTTTGAACTTTGTGACTGTCTGGCTTTAGCAAATCCTTCATTATTATTTTTCATATTAAAAATATTTCATATTTGCAATAACCTATATGTGACATGCCATGTTTGGTACCAATAGGAAGGTTGTAATTGGTTTGGAATGATTCTATGGTTTATATGTAGGTGTTATATCTGTATTAGGAGTTAGGAATATGTTTATTCTACTCAGAGCTGGCCCAAGGTAGTTTGGCACCCGAGGCACCTGAGATTTTACTTTCCCCCTGTTGCCTGGGCTAGGCCGGATGGTAGCCCCCACCCACACTCCCCCAAGCCTAGGCACGTGGTGGATGGCCACCATGCAGGCTGCTGGGCTGAATCCTGGTGGCAGCTTTGCTCCTCTGACCATGGCGGGCTCCCCACCCACTGCCGATGCTGGCAGAGCATGGTGGGAGGCTTGCTGTCCCCAGCCCAGCCCTTGGTGCCCCCTAGAGGCCGGCACCCTAGGTAGCTGCCTAGATCTCCTCTATGGGTAGACCAGCACTGGTCCTACTTGTGTTCCAAATTATTTGATTCTGGGACACTCCCAGAATGAACGCCTGCAACCATTGCCCCCTCAATGGCCTTTTAGGGAAGCTCCTAGGTATAGTGGAGCCAGAGAGAAACCTGTTAAGCCACTAAGACTTTGCCCATGTGACTCAACTCCATTTTGATTTGCAAAGAATCTGCATAGCATGGGGAAGGACAAAGGTGATAAAAGGCAGCAGCCCCAACTCCATTTTGTCTTCAGTCTCCAGTCTGTAACCAACACCCACCTCTGGGACTATTCTTCTGCAACTGAACAAAGGACTGTAACCCACTCAGGTGCTGGGTGCCTACCAGAGGAATTGGACTAACCTGCAAACTCCAAATTCTTCAAGGATTGCTTTCTGTGGACACAAAATCATTTGTATTTATGTGATTCAATTTGATCCTTTGACATCTCTCATTTTGTTTCTTTTCTTTTACTATTAAACTTTTAGCATTACTTATGAAAGGATTGGCTGCCAGCAGTGGCTTTGCTAGCATTGGGCACGCCAGGGCATATGCCCCGGGTCCCAACGCTGGTGCCCAGGATCTCTGGCCCCAATCGGGCCGGGGATCTGGGGCCCAATCCCCAGCCGGCTGTGGTGGCGGCAATGCCGTCCTCAGCCGGGGATCCGGGGCCTGGCTGGCTGCCCGGCAGGCCCCACCCCTGCCCAGGGATAGGGCCAGGGGGAGGCCACACTGCCACGAGTGGCTCGGCTGCGGTGCAGCCAGAAGCGGCCACTGGAAGCCGGGCCCGCACCTGCGGTGGCAGGCGGCCAAGCCCCCGACCCCTGGCTGGGGACAGGGCTGCCGTGGCCACCAGCAGCCAGGTCCCGGATCCCCAGCAGGGGATCCGGGGCCCGGCTGGCCACCCGTGGCCGCAGCAGCCCCATCCCTGGCTGGGGATCTGGGGCCCGGCTGGCCAGCTGCCTGCAGCAGTGGCGGTCCCATCCCCAGCTGACGATTGGGGGCCTGGCCGCCTGCTGCTGCTTCTGGCAGCGCCATGCCATGGCCTAGCCACTCGCGGCCGTGTGGCCTCCCCCTGGCCCTATCCCTGGCCAAGGGGCGGGGCCTCTCCCCAGGGGGTGGGGCCTGCCCTGGGGGCAGGGGCTGGGCCTGTGCCCCGGGTCCATTGCCCCCCCAGCAATGCCTCTGGCTGCCAGCATGGTATTTTCGGTAAGATGCAAGACTTTATTGTTCTAGATGATGTGGATGGGCCTTTTGGGTCAGGAAAACCTATTTCTTTAAGAGTGGGTACCAGAGAGCTGACATGCAGTAAAGGGGGCTGTTTATATTTTGTTATGCTTCGTGATTGGATCCGTAACTACTGATTATGGCGCTCGGGGGACTTTCTAATTGGAACATGCCACGTACACTAGTCAGCATCTGGGGCGAGTGGTGCAAAATGCGCCTCTTTAATGGAGTGGCTCAATGGAGCAGCTTCAGCATGCCTGGGGCAAAGCCCTGCTCACCCCGCTGTTGTTATGGCCCTGTTTGTGATGACTAGTGTGGGGACTCAGAAGCATGTTTTGTTCCTGACTGGGAGACTGGTTTAAGTACCAGCTGCCAGTGGTTTGGGGTTTTGGCCCCTGGTTTTGCAGCTTGCCCTGATTTTTGCACATTCAGGAGGTTATCTCAGGAGGCCCATGTCACAAACTTCCTTCTCCTTCTAGGGAAAAATTGTGGAAAAAATATAGACAGGAGAGAAAGAAAAGTAAAATCTAAATTCATAGATAAGGAGTCTCTAAACATATGAGAAAGTGGAGGAAATAACATTTGTCATCTTCTTTTTATTAACTGGAATTTTTTTTAAAAAGAATATTTTAAAATAATTCTTTATAACAAAATTTTTAAACTTGATAAATTTTTAGAAATTGTTTTCACATCTTCCCACTTGGAAAATGGTAGAATTCTTAATGTATTTTACCCACTTTTGTTTTTCTTGTAAAGCCCAACACATAATGTTTCCTTTCTTTTGAAAAAGGGGAAAAGGGGGAAGAAAAAAAAATAAAAGAACCCTGACAGGGAATTTTTTGATCAGTTTCCAAAATCCAAAAGAAAATAATACTTTATTAAAATATGTGTGAAAATGTGGTATATTATTCCAAAATTCACCATTCATGGTTATTTCACATTACCTGTTAAGGCCATTAAAGTGCAACATAAAATAAAATAAAACGCAACATGTACCTTTGTCATGCTGCTTCTTTCAGCATTGATTGGGATGGTGTGCACTGTGAACAGGTATAAAGAAGAATGCAAACCCAGCACCACAAACTGCTATTCAGTTTAATAGGTCTGATTTATAGAATGGAGAGGTTGTGGGTGCAGAAGGAGATGGCGGGAAATGGATGTTGCTTCCATGGAAGAATCATAGTGTTTAAGAACAAAAGGGACTGTTATTACAAGGGATATCACTTATGTAAATATGCTGACATCACCTTTGAATGCAGCCCTGTCTGACTTGCCTATGCAGGCTCTGTCTGGAGATGTGCTGAAGGGCTAGAGTCAAGAAGATGTAGGCTACCTGCTCACACAGTCTCTGCCAACATCATCAGTAGTGGACCATAAATGCTGTTTGGTGGCTAGGACAATAAGTAAAAGAGACAGGGGCAGGGCCTGTGGGCATCGAAGGAATCTGGAGAGGACCAAGGAGAAGGAGAAGGAATTTTCTTTGTATCTCCCTGCCGGCTGCCTTGGGTATTCTTAGTCATCCTTCCAGTGCATCATAGGCCTCATGGGTCAGTGGGAACAACAGATTGACTTATCATGGTGCCTGCTGTGGTAAGGCCCCAGGGGAGGCCCAAGGCTAGTTGAATGCTGCCAGAGGTTAGGGGGTGGGAAGAGGGCAGCAAAGCCCTGCCTCAGCCATAGACACCAGCTTGAGGCTCCCCAGACTTCTTCACAGAGGGTCTATCTTGGGCTAAGATGAAGTGCAATGTGAGCAGGAATGGGTTGTATGACATTCACTATTGCTTCATGAAGTGTCAGCAATCATGAGGACATCAGATGGTTTCTTCACTGCCCATATGAAACCAAATCTCAAATCACTACTTCCCAGAGAAGATACAGTCATCCTGGCCTGGCTCAGCCTCCTCAGTCAGGACAGGGTTTCCCCAGCCCATCCCTCCCCTGACCAGTCACATCTAACCCCCCAAATCCCTGCCCGTGGCCCTTAAGTTGAAGGAGACTTTTCATTAGCTCTGTGGGTTATGGGTCCTATGAAATGTAATCAAGCAGGTGACATGGAGTACTAAGAAAAGAGCCCCTTATTCCTGAGATACGTTTACAACTCTCAGTCTGACTCCTCTATATCAAAGAGCCACCAACACCTTCCTGTATCCACACACGAAACCGCAGCAACCGAAATAACACTAAAGTGTTACAGCCCTTGGGAGACTGGCC
Source organism: Podocnemis expansa (assembly GCA_007922195.1). Classification (NCBI taxonomy): domain Eukaryota; kingdom Metazoa; phylum Chordata; order Testudines; family Podocnemididae; genus Podocnemis; species Podocnemis expansa. The sequence goes on from ML682144.1 coordinate 449,865, forward strand.
TGTTATGTACTGCCAGCAGTGAACAGAAGGGACCAAGGTGCATCAGAGCCTGAAGCTCATGCAAAGACCGGAAAATGATTGTGTGAGATACACCCAGATAATCCTGATTTATGATTTTCACCCACAGGTTAATGAAGAAGATGAAAACTCCCAAGGTCACTGCCAGTCCGACTCTAGGAAAAATTCATTTCTGAACCCCCCCCAGGATGATCAATTAGACCTTGAATATGCGAATAAGAACAAGCCTGCCAAGTGCCTGAGAGAAAGACAATGCTTAGTATCATCTGAGATCCTTGACCCACCCCACCCCCCTTGCCTCATCTGCAACCATGACTATACCTGATGCTTCAGAGGAAGGACATTAAAAGAAAAAGTCCCTTCCTGACCTCTGCCAGTGGCCAACTAAAACTCTGAAGCATGACCTTTGGGAACAGAAGACATAAACCAGAAGTGAGTCCCATGTTTGTGAAGCCCTGCCTGCTGTCATCACAAATAACCTATCAGTCATATATCTATCTATGATCTGGCTTTATCTTCCATTTAATTTAAAACAAATCAACCTGTGATCACTCCATCCAAGGGTTTTTCCAATGTTCTATGACTTACTCACTCCCCATCAAAACCAAGCCGAAAAGTGCAGCACCTCTTGTAGGATCCGTGACAATTTGATAATGAGAGCTGTCCCCTGTCAGCTCCAAGAATAACTGAGCCCTATCATTATTAGAATGGTGTATTGCTCGATCTGTATATGGGAAATGACCCAATTCTGAAAAGCATTTCTCTCTCTAATTATATTAGGGAGATGACTATTTAGATTGGAGTCTGACTCATGAATTCTCTAAAACAGACTTAGGGTGGGTGAGATGGTATCTGTTATTGTACCAACTTCTATTGGTGTCTGAGCTACACGGAACTTTTCTTCAGATCTGGTGTTCGATAACAGACCCACATGGCCGTAATTTTACCCCGACAGAATCTCTTTTGCAATTGTTTGCCAAAGTGGTTTTGATCCATACCAGTTTCCGTTTTCTCCACACTAGCACATTGTATTTCTTTACAGTTTGGAACTTTATGGCTAAATTGCATTCTCCCATTACGTTCGCCTTTATATCTGACTCCCCTAAACAGCACATACCCTTCCATACCTGCATTTTGGTCACAAGTGCTATTTCACCAGGTTTCTATACCTATAGATCTCGTTTGGCCCCCTTTTCCAGATTCAGAGGGCTGTGGCAAAAGATCGCAGGGGCAGAGTCTTCCAAAAACAGTATGTTCTTTTTTTTCCCCTGAGGCCGGTATGACTGGAAGGTGCTGACTCAATCCTCAGTAACCCTAAGGCTGTGCTGAGCAAATCACAGGAAGAGTCCCTATGAGTCCCTATGACAGCCACCTCTGTGTCATTAAAAACAGGGCCAGAAGTTCTCAGTAGGACCTTTATCAATTGGTCTAGGTATGTGTATAAAAGGAGAGAGCTCACTTGATTATGTGAGCTGCCTGGTGAAAAATGGACAGATTCTGTGAGTGAAACGTCTTGTCTTAGAACTTTTGCAGTGGATGGGATGGGTTGCTATTCCAGGAACAGAAGGATGGTGTAGTCTTTTGGGACCCATCTTACTCCATCAACTAGCTGATGATATCAATTAGACAAATTGCTTTAGATCTTTCAGTTTTGTTACTATCTTTTTCCTCCCTTCCTCTCTCTTTCTCCTTCTGCTGATGTTCTCCCAGAATCCCTTAATCCTCCTTAGGTATGAAATGTGTGTGGTGGGGAGGGGAGGGATTTAGCACCACCGTGTATTTTGCTTGCACTTTGCTTCAGTTACATAAAAAGATCAATTTTATTATCCAATGCTTTAATACAGAGAATGTGTTAAGAACAAATTTGGGTCTCAGCACATGAAGGAATCTGTTGGTAAGGGGTGCAATTGTTGTAGATTTGATTCAGAGAAATAGATTGAAATTGGTCGAAAATCTGAAGATATATATCTAAGTCACTTCAAAAGTTGCTGGAAATTTACCTTACAAAAATAATTCATGAAAAAATTGACTTGCTTTCTAAACAAAATATTTGATGAAATATTTTTATTTCTAGAAAAATCATTTTTAATGAAAAAATGAGTACTGATTTTAGCTTCAGAAACTGAAATATCTGCAAACAAACAGAAACCTGATTCTTTGCAGAACTTCATTTTTTTAATGTTTTGCTTGCTTTTTAGTAAATAAAGCCGAAAAATACCAATGAGAACTTCTGAGAAAAAAATGAAATTTGCACATTTAAAGATAATCAAAAGAAAGTACCATTTTCTGTCTAGACTTAATTCTTTTTATTTGAGCACTGAGAGGTTTTTGCCTTGCAAAATCTTCATTTGTGTCAAACTACAAGGCCCAGCCTCCAATGACTTTTCCTGTTACTCCACTGTAGGCCAAGATCCATGGCTCCGTGGCGGGAAGTTTGATTTGTGGTGATGTGAAACCCACAGGGCATATGAAACTACATGTGTGGGTTTAGCTCGAGGGCCTGGATAGCCTGTTAGAATGAGACATTCAGCGTGTATGGTTATAGAGGAAAGGGAAAACATAGACAGACATACTGTGTCCAGTTTTGGGCTCCCCACTACGAAAAGGACATGGACAAATTAGAGAGAGTCCAGAGGAGGGCAACCAAAATGATCAAAGGGCTGGAGCACAAGCCCTATGAAGAAAGACTGAAGGAACTAGGCTTATTTAGCCTGCAGAAGAGAAGACTGAGGGGGGATTTGATAGCAACCTTCAACTACTTGAAGGGCTGTTCCCAGGAGGATGGAGCTTGACTGTTCTCAGTAGTAACAGAGGGCAGAACGAGGAGCAATGGTTTCAAGTTACAGCTGGGGAGGTCCAGGCTGGATATTAGGAAAAACTTTCTTACTAGGCGAGTGGTGAAACATTGGCACAAGCTACCTAGGGAGGTGGTGGAATCTCCATCTTTGGAGGTGTTTAAGGCCCAGCTGGACAAAACCCTGGCTGGGATAATCTAGTGGGAGTGGTCCTGCTTTTTTGGCAGGGGGTTGGACTAGATGACCTCAAGGGGTACCCTTCCAACCCTATGATTCTATGATTCTATACCGTGCTTTATTCTGACTCGCCCCTCAGCAAAGTTGCAGAACTGTTCATTCAATACTTGCAGGAGATCAAAGTATTTTAGAGGATTAGCTACTTGAGGTTCATTTCAGATGAAAGAAATAATGTCAGTAGATCGGGGGGGAGTAATCTTAAGTATTACCTGGTCACAGATCAGCCCAACAAGTTGATGGGGCTGGACATGATTTGAAACAAAATATAAGGGTTTTGGTTAGATCAAAGATAACTACCTGGTAGTTGTAGCTATGGCGGCTCCCCACCCTCCGCAAAAAAATTAACTGATCCCTGAATGAAGATTCCCACTTTCCTGCAAATTAATTTCAAATTTGTCCATCATTTTAAAGTGCAAATTAAGGTATGGTGACCACATCTCAAGTGTGGGAGAAAAAAAATGTTCTGAACTTCTGAGGAGAGGACAAGAAGCAGTAGGCTTTAACTGTAGGAAAGGCAGTTTAGGTTGGACATTTAAGAAAAAGCTTTCTGACTGTCAGTGTGTTAAGCACTGGAATAAATTGCCTAATGAAGTTGTGGAATCTCCATCGCTGGACAGTTTTAAGACAGATTGGACAAATACCTATCAGGGATAGTCTGGATCAGTGGGTTTTGAACTTTTTTTCCTCAGGAACAGTTGAAAAAAATAATTTATACCTGTGACCCAATAATTCCATCGTTGGCAATGCATTGCAGCCTTGTGGCAGTGACAGCAGGGGGTGCCACAACACAGTACGTAAGGTCTGTGACCCAGTACTGAGTCTAGCCCCACCATTTGAAAAATTACTGCTCTAGATAATTCTTAGTCCTGCCTCAGTATAGGGGGTTGAACTACCTGACCTCTCAAGGTCCCTTCCAATCTTATATTTCAGTGATTTTTCAAGGAGTTCTCTATAGTGCATAGTCTTCCGGACTCTTCCCAGGATGACTGTGCCATTCAGAAACTCATCCAGGAGCATGAAGCTAATGTGATAAACAGGATCTTCTCTGTCCCAAGATGAATTCAACCCTAAATTATTTTCACGCTGCTGGATGAGCTCTGGATGTGATTACTCTTGCTAGCCTGTTGTCATACCTAACCTCCGCAAATTAATCTCTGCTTGGCGTGCAGCTCCATGGAAGTTAACCCACAGAGATTATTTCCTGTTCTGTACTTTAATTGCAAAAACAAAGGGTGTGGCAACTCCTGTCTCCAGCCCACACATCCCTTTGTAAATCATAGCCTATCACGTACAAGGATATGCAAAAGATGATGGTGATTAAAGGGGAAGAAAAACATAGTAATTATTGAGAACATAGATGCCTTCCTGATTTCACCAGTGGCAATGCATTACATAAGTGTGTTTCTGGTTGTGGTGACTATAAACTGTTCCTGATTACAAAAAAATGGAATGGATGGCGTGCTCTAGTCACTTTTCAGTGATTCTGAAATATGTGGCTTTGCCCTCACATAGAGTCAGGGATTTACGGGGCAGAAACTAGTGGATATTAAGAAACAAAATAGTGTCTTATTCTTCCATCACCAGTAAAAATTACATTTTCTGCTTTTTAAATTATTTTTCATTTCTCCAGGAGGTTCTGGGAATTTGGATTTCTCCCTACAAGTTGCAAGGCTGCATCTGCAGTACAACCAATACAATGCTGGGAACAAAGTTAGAATCAATTTATTCCTAGATCTGTGTGTATGGGAATCCATTTTTGTACTGTAAATGAGATGCTAACTATATCCCCAAACTTGGAATATTGACTCCCATACCATCAGTGGCTCATGTTTTGGATTGAAACAAAGCTTAAATTGATTGTATCTTTGTCAAGTATGTGAGAAAAAGTAGCTTTTTGCCTTCTTCCTCTGGAGGATCTCTGTCTGCCAGACCAGTCACTGATACATATTAGACTAAGGTCAGAGATGATCTTCATAATAAAAATCACAGTAGAGTAGGGCTGTGCCTACACTACAGGGCTCAAGTTAGTCGACTTAATAAGGTTGACTTAAAGTCAACCTTATTAAGTCAACTTAGTGAGGCCCCGTTAGTTTAAGTTGACTTTATAAAGTTGAGTTAAGCCAGAGGAGTCATTTAAGGTCTACCAAGTCAACTTTAAATGGGTCCCCTGGCTTAACTCAACTTTCTAAAGTTGACTTAAAGGGCTCTAATGCACTAAGTTGACTTTATTAAGTTGACTATGATGGGCACATTGTATTAAGTCAACTTAATAAAGTTGATTTAACCCTTAAAGTTGACTTTAAGGTCAGGAGGTATTAAGTCGACTTAAGCAAGTTCTTAAGTCAAATTAATGAACTCTGAATGTGGCCAGGGAGTTGCTTAAGTCGATTTAAGCCTGCTTAAGTTGACTTAAGCCTCCAGTGTAGATATACCCCTAGTGTCTAGTTCATTTTCCTGTTGCTGAGGCAGAAACAAGTAAACCATCCTAGACCATTTTTGACAGATATGAGTTTAACTTGTTCTTTAAAATTTCCAGCAACACAGATTCCACAACATCTCTCAGTAACCTTTTCCATTGCTTAACCTACCTTACAATTAAAAAAATAATTCCATATATCTAGGCTAAATCTCAGTTGCTACAAATTAAGCCAATTATTTCTTGTCCTCCCCTTGTTATAGAATCATAGAATCATAGGGTTGGAAGGGACCCCACGAAGTCATCTAGTCCAACCCCCTGCCAAAAAAAAGCAGGACCACTCCCATTAGATCATCCCAGTCAGTGTTTTGTCCAGCTGGGCCTTAAACACCTCCAGAGATGGAGATTCCACCACCTCCCTAGGCAGCTTATTCCAATGCTTCACCACTCGCCTAGTAAGGAAGTTTTTCCTAATATCCAGCCTGGACCGCCCCAGCTGTAACTCGAAACCATTGCTTCTCGTTCTGTCCTCTGTTACTACCGAGAACAGTTGAGCTCCCTCCTCCTTGGAGCAACCCTTCAAGTAGTTGAAGGTTGCTATCAAATCCCCCCTCAATCTTCTCTTCTGCAGGCTAAATAAGCCTAGTTCCTTCAGTCTTTCTTCATAGGGCTTGTGCTCCAGCCCTTTGATCATTTTGGTTGCCCTCCTCTGGACTCCCTCTAATTTGTCCATGTCCTTTTTGTAGTGGGGAGCCCAAAACTGGACACAGTATTCCAGATGTGGCCTCACTAGTGCAGAATAGAGGGGAATGATCACATCCCTCGATCTGCTGGCAACACTTCTTCTGATGCAGCCCAGTATGCCATTGGCCTTTTTGGCAGCAAGCGCACACTGCTGACTCATATCCAGCTTCCCATCCACCATGACTCCCAGGTCCTTTTCTCCAGTGCTGCTATTTAGCTGATCACTCCCCAGCCTGTAGCAGTACATGGGGTTTTTTCGTCCCAAGTGCAGGATTTTACACTTGTCCTTGTTGAACCTCATGAGATTCCTCTTGGCCCACTGCTCCAATTTGTCTAGATCTCCCTGAATCCTGTCCCTGCCCTCTGGGGTGTCTACCGTTCCCCCCAGTTTGGTATCATCTGCAAACTTACTAAGTGTGCAATCTATCCCATCATCCAGATCATTAATGAAAACATTGAACAGAACTGGCCCCAGGACCAACCCCTGGGGCACACCACTTGTTACTGCCTGCCAACTTGACATGGAGCCATTGATTCCTACACGCTGAAACCGTTGTTCTAGCCAGTTTTCTATCCACCTTACAGTCCATGCATCTAACCCATACTTCCTTAATTTCCCAATGAGAATGCTGTGGGAAACCGTATAAAAAGCCTTGCTAAAGTCAAGGTATATCACATCAACGGCTCTTCCCGCATCCACAAATCCAGTCATCTTATCATAGAAGGCGATGAGGTTGGTCAGGCATGATTTACCCTTGGTGAATCCATGCTGACTGTTCCTGATCACTCTATTTTCCTCCAAGTGTTTCAGGATGGATTCTTTGAGAAGCTGCTCCATGATTTTTCCAGGGATTGAAGTGAGGCTGACAGGTCTGTAATTCCCTGGATCCTCCTTTTTGCCTTTCTTGAAGATAGGTACTATATTTGCTTTTTTCCAGTCCTCTGGCACCTCCCCTGTTCACCACGAGTTTTCAAAGATAATGGCCAACGGTACTGCTATCTCATCAGCCAGCTCCCTCAGCACCCTCGGATGCAGTTCATCCGGCCCCATGGACTTGTGCACATCTAGATTCTTTAAGCAGTCCCTAACCTGACCTTCTGTCACCAAGGGCCTCTCTTCTTCTCCCCAGTCTACCGTACCTAGTGTAGTGGGCTGGGAGCTGACCCTGCTTGTGAAAACTGAAGTAAAAAAAGCATTGAGCACTTCAGCTTTTTCCTCATCCTCTGTCACGAGGATGCCTGCCCCATTCAGTAAGGGACCTACACCATCCCTGATCCTCTTCTTGTTATTGATATACTTGTAGAACCCCTTCCTGTTATCCTTCACATCCCTTGCTAGTCGCAACTCCATTTGTCCTTTGGCCTTTCTGATTTTATCCCTGCAGTCCCGAGCAATGTCTTTATATGCCTCCTTAGTCATCAGTCCTAGCTTCCACTTCCTGTAAGCGTCCTTTTTATGCTTCAGCTCAGTGCAGAGCTCTCTGTTAAGCCACAGTGGGCGCCTGCCATATTTGTTGTGTTTTCTCCTTATTGGAATTGTATCTTCCTGTGCCCTTAGCAGGGTTTCTTTAAAATGCACCCAACTCTCTTGGACACCTTTCTCCTTCAGATCAGCCTCCCAAGGGATCCTGCCCATCAGTTCCCTGAGGGAGACAAAATCTGCTTTTCTGAAGTCCAGGGTCTGCGTGTTGCTTCTTTCCTTCTTTCCTTTAATCATCAACTTGAACTCAATCATTTCATGGTCACTGCTGCCCAGGCTGCCATTGACTTCTACTTCCCTGATAAATTCTTCTCTATTTGTGAGCAGCAGATCGAGAGGTGCAAGGCCCCTAGTTGGTTGCTCCAGCATTTGTACCAGGAAGTTGTCCTCAACACTCTCCAGAAACTTCCTGGATCGCCTGTGCACTGCTGTATTGGCCTTCCAGCAGATGTCAGGGTAATTGAAGTCCCCCATGAGAACCAGGGCCTGTGCTCTAGAAACTTCTGTCAGTTGTCCACAGAATGCCTCATCCACCTCCTCCTTCTGATCTGAATTATACATGGAGAACAAGCAACCATCAGCCTAAAAATAATTTTTTTGTATATTTGAAGATTCATCACCTCCCTCCATTAGCTTCTCTTTTCCACAAGGTACATGACCAACTCTTTCAGCCTTTCCTCATGTTTCCTAAACCTCTTATCATTGTTGTTGCTCTCTTCTGGAGTCTCGCCAGTATGCCCACATGTTTTTCTTAAAGTGCGATATCTCAGACTGAATACAACTGGGACCTTTTAAGTGTAAATAGAGCAGAACAAATTGTTTCCCATGCCACACATACAACTCTCCTGTTAACAGGCCCTAGAATGACATTTGTCTTTCCACAGCATTCTTTTTTTTTTTTTTTTTGCAGCAATCCCATGAAATAGGGTGAGGTCTTGTCAGTTTATGACATGTTCTTTATGCTAAATACCAAAACTAACCATATGCTACTTACCAAAACTAACAGCAGCCCTCCTCCTTTTACAGCTGAGTTCCAAAGGGGTAGTTGTGTTAGTCTAGTTCAGCAAAACAAACAAGGAGTCCTGTGGCACTTAAAGACTAACAAATTTATTTATTGGATGAGCTTTCATGGGAGGAAATCCCATTTTGTCATCAGAACACAAAGTGTGATTTTCTCCCACAAAAGCTCATCCAATTCAAAAAAATTGTTACGCTTTAAGTGCTACAGGACTCGTTTGTTTTGTTTTTACAGCTGGGATTTCAAATGGCTGTGGTTGACTCACACAATTTATGACGTCCTCCCCTAGATCCTTTTCAGCAGAACTACTTCCTAGTCAGTTTTTCCCCATTTTGCATTTGTGCATTTGATTCATCCCTTCCCAAGTGAAGTGCTTTGCATTTATCTCTATTGAATTATTGTTATTCATGTTGGACCAGTTCCCTAATTTAGCCAAACTATTTCCAGTTTATCCTGTCTGTCAAAGTACTTGCAACCACTCCCAGCTTAGCGTCACCTGCAGATTTCACGGTCATGTGCTCCACTCCATCATCCAAATCAGTAGTGAACATATTATATAGTACCAGATCCAGGTTAGACCTCTGTGGGATCCCACTAGCTATGTCCTCCCAGTCTGATGGCAAACAACTGATAAACTAACCTTTGAGTAAGAGTTTATAACCATCTTGTATTCATTTAACCTAGACCACATTTCCCTAGGTTTCTTATAAGAATGTTACAGAGCACTGTATGAAAAGCCTGAAAAAAGTTAAGATACCTCATGACATATCTTGTAAGATATGCATTTCAACAGCCAGTAGGCAACAGAGGCAGTCAGAGATGGCTGGGATATAAAGTTCTCTCCCCCTCTTTTTGCCAAGCAATGCTGTCTCATGCTTCATGGGAAGGAAAAGATGTATGTGTAGGTGAGGATGCTCTGAAGTATAAGATAAAGTTTAGATGACTGGATTAAGCTTGAAAACTGTCAGTGGATGGGGAACTGACTTTGTGATGAACCACATCACAAGCTGTCTGACACTTCCATGGTTTTGCTCAACAGAAGAGGGAGTTCCATCACACTCAGTGAGTGGTGAATCATGAAAAAAGCAAAAACTGTTCATGACTATTTAAAAGGAACAGCATACCTGAGATTTGAATAACATAAAGCAGACTCTGTTTAGGTCCCTAAATTCCACCCATGAAGTCAAGTTGTGAAGACGTCTCTCAGAGTCATATTGCCCATGGTACATGAACTTTTCCAGTGCCATTCCACACTTTATTTAAGCATATCTCAGGGGTCAGAACTCTCAATGGTAGACTGTGGTTTGAATAGTGCATGTAATATTTTATGGTTTATAAGTCTGCACCAGACTGTGAAGGTTTGAATATAAAATTTGCTGCTTTTAATGTATATGCTCACTGCATTTGATCATAATAAAATTCCTTCATTATTAATATAGTTGAGCTCAACATCTGAGGTTCTTAAATTCTCCGTAGACTTGAAGTGTACCTTGTCAGTAATGTTACTGTGCTCCAGGGACTCAGAGAGTGAGTTTGCTTCACCATTTGCATCATCTGTTTTCTTTCCATGTCTGTCACCAGTATTTCTTCAGATCTTCCTCCTTGCGGTCGTCCCAAGCTTGCAAATTCTCCCTGCCATAGAGCAGAAGTGGGACAAATGCTTTATTGACCCTGACTATGACGAACTGGTGGCTATTGCCAAAAATGGGTTGAAAAGAAATTGTCATTCAAAGAAGGTGGTGATCGTTGGGGCAGGAATAAGTGGACTCACGGCAGCCAAACTATTGCGAGATGCTGGTTGCAAGGTAATTTTATAGACTAATGATGTTTATACTGATGGAAGTAAATTCATCACCCTCAGTCAGAATTTCCCAGTTCAACTGAAGGGTCTGTGAGGACTTGCTCAGTTATTTGGTAAGTTGATTGCTGAACTCCACCCATGTAAGTATAGTATCATTAAGTCAAAGGAAGGCCATTTCCCTTTGCTTCAGTACAGTGGATCCACTGAGGTAAGTGGACATTTGGAAATCAACAGTAGATACATATGTTATCTTAAGTAACTTGTGTATCTTCTGTGGACTGCTGCCAAAAATGATGGCAAGTGTAGCCCAGGGCTAAGACAAGCCAGAGGCAGGCCAGGGAGACAGTGCTCCCTTGAAATAGGTAATTTTTTTTTCAAAAAGTAAATAATACTGAAGAAAAAAAACAAGGCAATCTTAAGTAAACTAAGTGTGAACAAAGGAAAGAAGGATGCATAGTGCAACATATTATTACTGTCATTTCCAGGGCAAAAAATGTTAATTGATTTAAAGTTTAAATGGTTAGAGTATTGATAGCATTACCATAAAAACCAGAAATACAAAAAAACTGTTAAAAAATTCCAGGTCACTACATTTCATGAGCATGGCGATTAACTAAGGAAATGTTGTAAAAGAGTTCCATGTTTCTAACAAATTCTATACATGGGAAAACTAATATTCATTATTTAACAAAAGTCTTAACTTTGCCCCTTGCTGCTTTCTGTTTGTTTTGCTTTGTTTTGTTTTTCCATACCAGTAACTACTCTTTTCTCTTGCCTGTGGGCTCTGAGAAAGTCTAAAATCCATTATCCCTCTTTAAAGCTAACATATCCACTACTCCCATTCTCAAAAACACCCAAGAACTACAGCCCCCATAGCTGGAAAAATCAACAGATATCACTGCCTATTTCTACACTTGCAAGTTAGTTCGAATTAAGGAGGCTTAATTCAAACTAACTTACTTCTTGTCTACATCAGGCTTTCATTAGTTCAAATTAAGGAATTCCTTAATTCAAACTAATGAAAGCTTAGTTCAAATTACTAAAACCTCCCGGTTAGTTCAAACTTAGCCCTTAGATTGTTCAAACTAAGGACAATGTAGACTAGGATTAACCCTTAGTTCAAACTTAATAAATTCAAATTAAGGGCAGTTAGTTCAAATTAACAAAGTGGACTAATTTGACTTAACATTAAGTCAAATTAGTTCGGACTAAACTTGAATTTGTTCGTTAGAATTAACAACTTTGAACTAACTTTTTCTAGTGTAGACATAGCCACTCAAGCACTTCTATTTTAAGTGCTTAGTTGTCATATTGCATGCTGTCTCATTGAAAACCTAATACATTAGAAAGGGTACGATTACTATAAAATCTTACCTATTAGAATCTGTTCCTTGAGAACCCAATACTGGGATACATCCCTATTCAAGAAAGCTGTTCAAACTCATTCTTAAATTTAAGAACATCTTTTAAGGCTTATGTTGTTCAAATTCGTTTGAAGCATACCCTTGCATAGGGTCCTGAAACAAGCATAGAGGGCTTCACAGGTTGTTCAAAATTACTTTTATAAAAGAATCATTTTCTTTCTGTGAAGACTATTTGCACTAGAAATGGTATAGGATAAATTAATCGTTATTGTTCAAGAGAGAAACATACAGCCAGCCACTAGGTACTGGCAAAGAATTGAAAGTCAGAAACTGTATTTTGTTGCCAGGTTCTCATTTTGGAAGCCAGTGATCGCTTGGGAGGTCGCATCATGACCCATAGAGAAGAAGATTGGTATGTGGAGTTGGGAGCCATGCGTTTGCCAAAAAACCACAGGTAACCCACATCAGCCACAACCTTCTTCAGAAAAGAGGAGGTCCTATTTTTAATAGTTTTATGATAATTCCTGGGGGATTGAACGGAAAAATCTTTAAAGGCTAAAATCTGAATGGATTAAAATGTCTTCTTATTTCTTGGCATCACGTTGTCAAACTGTGGGCATAGGGGAGAGAAATCACAATAGAGTTGTTATTCTCTCTGCATGGGTGGACTGAGAGTAAATGGACAGAACTGGATAAATTTTGTAGATGAGAGCCTATAGTTAGCTTAGATTAATTCTATCTCATGAAGAAAATAGGAAGCTGGAGATTAGAGTCGCAGTTAAATCTCTGATATGTTCTTGGACTATATATAGTGTTACGTCATGATGGAAATGGAAAGCAAAATAACAGTTGGGAGAATGTATCAGTAAATAAAGGGTAAAACTCCAGCTAGAACAGTCCAGAAAAAAACCCAAGGAGTGGCGCTTTAAGACTAACAGATTTAGTCTTAAAGTGTCACACGACTCTTTGGGGTTTTTTTGCTGGACTAGACTAACACGGCTATCTCTTTGGAAATAGAACAGTCCAATCAGACAAACAACAACAGTTTATAATCTGGGAAATCAATAGTTAGGACTAAATTTATAAGAAACCTAAATATTGGAAAGTTTGGACTTTATCCTAAAAAATACCAAACTCCCATTGCTCTGGCCTCATAGAGACTCCAGCCACCCATCTCCTTGCCATGATTCCTTTCACATTTCCTTTGTTAGATGTGCTATTTTTGCATTATGGATTTTTTTTCAAAGAGCTTCTTGAGTATTGATTAGTTAGCTCTGGTCAGGGTTTTAGACTAACCAGCTGGTAACCATATAGTTTGAGGACCATCACACAGCTGTGATTGGGATATAAGGTGATCTGGTTCTCAGTCCTCCTGCACAAGATATCAAAGGAAAGAAGTGTGTATAAGAACCTTAGAACAGCCTTACTGGGTCAGACCAATGGTCCATCTAGCCTAGTAGTCTCTCTTTGAACAGCGGCTAACGTCAGGTGCTCCACAGTAGGGATGGCCCAAGTGTATACACAAACTAGGTGATTGCCTAGAGCACCAGGCTTTAAGAGGCAGCAAATTAGACAAAATTTAATTATTTTCTCTATTTTAAAAATATATGTCTTATGTTATCATTTTTCTCTATATTAAACATTGGTGGGAGGGGCACCAAAGTCATAGTTTGCCTAGGGTACCAAAAAACCTTGGGTTGGCCCTGCTTCAGAGGGAATGAACAGAACAGGTAATATCAAATGATCCATTCCTTGTTGTCCATTGCCAGCTTCAGGCAAACAGAGGATAGGCACGCTAGAATATGGCTCTGCAACCCTGCGCATCCTGGCTAATGCCCACTGATATACTTTGTAGATCCAGTCCACCTCAGTTCAGTATAGGCTTGTGTAAATTATGTCAGTAGTAGGGCCTGGGGTCGTCTTGCCATAGATTTTGTCCGTACTGTTCTAGGGTATGAAAACAATCTGGTTATCTAATGATGGGTAGGGGAAGGTGTAGGTTTCGGTGCTATCAGGGCCATCCCTGGGACGGTGTGGGGCCCTGCGTGAATCGCCCTCTGTGGGGTTCCCACAGCACAGGGGGGTTGGGGTGGCTGGCCCAGGGGAGGGGCAGACCCCTGCACTGGGTGTCCCATGACAGGGACCGGACTAGTGAGACAAAAGCAGCAGCGCAGTTCAGCACTGCCAGTCCCCACCCTCCCCTGCGCTGCTTTCAGCTCTGTGTTGGAGCAGCGGGGAGGGGATGGGAAGCAGCGTGAGGGACCGGCAGCACTGAACCGAGCCACCACTTTTGGCTGGCTTGCCCAGTCCCTGGCATGGAGGAGGCAGTGGTGCAGCCGTGTGGGGCCCTCCAAAGTTTGGGGCCCTGGGTGGCTGCCCCACTTGCCCTACCCTAGGGACAGCCCTGGGTGCTCTAATGTGCACAAGGGCAAAATGGTTGTAGAAGAGTGGCTTTATGTGTTCAAGTACAGGTATGAAGTGGTTGTTAAATTTGACCAGTGGGCTATTCTATCCTTGGAGGAGGCTCAATATGGTAATAATGCAAATATATGTAGTGCCAGTCCCTTGCAATGAAAAGAATGGAAGCATATTATGGGCAGAAGAAACCAGAGTTAAACTTGTGTGAACACATACCTTATCTCTGTGTAAACTGTCATTCAGGTATGTTGCTGAACCCTACATTCTGGAAGTGGAAAATTTATCACTGGGCAACCTTACCTCTGCGTTCAGGAAGTGCTTTTTTAAAAATCATTTATTCACCTAGTTTTTTATCAAGAGGAATGTTTTCTTGGTAGGAGTTTGTGATCATTTAGATAACTGTAGTTCTCTCCTAAGTTTGCAGTTGATAATAGACTTCTGTGCCTAGGTAATAATCAGATGTCTTTCCACTAAGCCATCTGTAGCAGGGTGCAGGGATAAAACCCTCAGTTGTTCTGTGATCCCTGGCTCAAAGGGCTAAAACAGCTGCTTGGTGATTATGGCAGAGTTACAGCCTAGCCCTAACGAGGCAACAGGGAGCAGGTGGGAACCTGACCCAGGAGGGTATAAAGGCCTGGTCTGGAAACCAGAGAAGAAAGGTGTGATTTTGGCAGGTGGTGTATGCTTGCAGTAGCTGAAGGAAGCAATACAGTCCTGAGCCTCTAAAGATCCTGGGCAAGTCCAGAGACTGGTAGGCTATAGTTAGACTGTGTGGAAACTGCTGGGAAAATGCGTTTGATCTAACCCTTGTCAATAAAGCATGTGGGTGACAGTATGTCTGTACCAATTAATCATTTGTAAAGTCCTGGACAATAGGGGAGCAGGGCCTAACAGGGCAGATGGGCTGTGACCTGTTACACCATCCAGTTCCTCAGGCTTCCTTCATTCTTTTGTTCATATTATAGTGTGGTGGGGATAATGGTCCTGATCTGAAATGTTTGCAATGTGTAGTTGCTAACAGGGCTGGTGAGAGAAATTTCATCTATGCCCGACCCCTGAACAAGTTGATAATTTGATTATACGGTAGCTACCATAACTTCAAGCAAGTGAGAGAAGACTAAAGTGTGTCTTTTTCTCTAGCTGTTGCCCCACCATTCTCTGGATTCATTTCCTTCCAGCTCAGTCTTCCCATCCCATAAGCCATTAGTTGGCACTATGGACCCCATTAAATGCAAAGGCATGTCAACACTTAAAACACAGTATTAGAGCATCTGCACCCATGCAGTTGTTCTGTTGCAGTATTTTAAAGAAGACACTGTACTCTGAGGGGAGATTGCTCTCCTGCCTGTGTAGTTAATCTACCTCCCAAGTGGCAGTAGCTATGGTGGTGGGAGAAGCCCTTCTCCCAGCATACTGCTGTCTACCTGGGAAAACAGGCTGGTATAAATACAATGCTCAGGATTATGGATTTTTCACATGTCTGAGTGATATAGTTATATCAATATAGGGCTCCA
>ML682146.1:8965-33587 GCA_007922195.1 Podocnemis expansa
GCAACTGATTTTGCAATGGCAAGTTACTAAGTGTTGTGGAAGGGGCCCTCTGCCATGTCCTACTGGAGATGTTGAGTGGAGCAGTCTCTCAGTGAGTGCTGAATAGCCAGATCCTTGCATTTCCTTTTTTGCATTTATTTAAAAAGGAAAAAAAATAAATCATGTACGCATTCCTACCAAATAACAGGCCCCGAGTTCAAGTGCTGAAGGGGCATCGAGTCTCTGGCCCTTACTCACTGTGTCTTTGTGCTTTACCCTGTTTGGATCCATCTGTTGTTTCTCAGCTTAATCTCAGCTTGTAAACTTTTTGGGGCAAGGACCGTCTGTTTTCTTCTGTGTTTGTACAGTACCTAACACCATGGGACCTTGGTCCAGGACTGGGGTTGGTAGATGCTGTGGCACTACAAATAACCCCGTATCAGCCTGATTAGTGGCCCGTCTGGATCAAGGACAAGGCCTACTGGCTGAGCTTCGCTGGAACTGCTGGCCCCTCCATGTTCTCGGGATACAGCCTCTAGTGCTAGCAATACAGACCCTTCCACAAGCACTCACTCACTGACACACTGCATAGCCCATGCACCCGAACTAGACTGGGGTGGAGGATTTGTATGGTGTTAGAGCCCAGAGACCCCAGCAGGGATCCTGGCCCCATTGCGCTAGGCGCTGTACACATGCACAGGGAAATGACACAGTCTTAGGCCTGGCGAGCTTACCAGCTGATTAAGACAGGGCTCAACAAATGGGTGCAATGATCCAGAGAAGATGGGTAGCTTTGGTGAATGCACTCAAGGGAGAGCCCTCACTGCCCTCACCTTCAATGGGCGAGGGCTTCTGTTAGGGCATTTTCACTGGGGGGGGGGAGGGTCCTCTGTTGTGGGATGGATGGTTCACATTTCTTAACCAGCACAATACACAGAGTCTGCTCATAGGCAGAGACCATTGCCCATCAGGCTGACCAACATTGCCCCCCTGTCGTCTCTTGTATGTCATGGGGCAGTGTCCTGTTTGGTTTTTGTGCAGTGGCTAGCACAAAGGGATCCTGCTCCAGCACAAAGGCTCCAAGGTGCTACAGTAACATAAATAATAACTGGGTATTCCAGGAGGGATCTGGTTGATGGGCTGAGTTATTTTCAAGGCTATGTTTGTTGAAAAGTATTAAGTTGTTTGGGCTGACCCAAGTTGAGCCATCTTATCTCATAATGATGGCTTTATACTTGGTGGCGTTTATCTTGCTTGTATCTTTTCCCTTGCAGTAAAGTTCTATAGGGTAGATTAAGTCAACCTGGTACTAAAAATATATTGAAACCCTAGAAATTATTCTAACCACTGATAGAATTTAGTAGGAATGAACCTAGGAACCTAATAACCGCCAGACTGGGTCAGACCTGAGACCCATCTTGCCCAGTGTGCTGTCGCTGGCACTGGTCAGTACCACGAAGATGAAGATAATCCACAGTAGGCAGATAGGGGATAATCTGCCCCTTGCATTAGGATTCTTCTCAATCCCATTAGAGACTGGCTTAAACCAAAAACATGAGATCTAGTATTCCTTCCAAAATATTTGTTAGAATTAACAGTTATACCTTGGATGTTCTTATTATGCTTATCAATGCCCAATCCCTTTTTGAGTTTTGCCAGTGTTCATGTGGCAATGAGTTCCACTGTCTAAGTATACGCTGTATGGAGAAGTATTTCCTTTGATAATTTTGAATGTGGGGCACTATTAATATAATTGCATTTCCCTTTATTCTTGTGTTACTACACACCAAAGACAGACTCTCCAGATCTTCCTTTTCTAACCCATGCTTTTATCCTGTTACTTCATATTCTCTCTCTTCTCTAAAATAAATAGTCCCAATCTTTTCAGTCTCTTTCTCCAAGCCTGCTAAATAGGGCCAGATTAACCCTCCTGTGGGCCCTAGACTGTGAAATTCTGTTGTCCTTTCCTACCGATTGGGGGGATCCCCCCCTTCCCTCTGTGCTGAAGTGGAGTAGGAGACACAGACAGCTGCCCTGTGCTCAGCTGGGGGAGGCACCCAGCCTAGGGCTGAAGTGGGTCTCAGTGCTGCTGGGGCAGGCTGGGCCACAGTCACTCTGGGACGCTGGCAGTCTGTGTGTGCCCCAGTGCAGCCAGCCAGCATGGGGCAGGGCTGGCTCCAGCTGGCACTGTTGTTGGGGTGAGGCAGCACTGCGGCACAGGCCAAGCAGAGGAAGGTGGCGTGCTGAGTCCGGGCAGGCAGCTGAGACTCAAGCTGGCTTGGGGGCAAGGCAGGCCAGCGCCAGGGGCTGTGGGGGCTGTGTTGGGCTGGTAGCATTTTGGATCTGGGGCAGACCAGCCAGCTCAGCTTATGGGCAAGGCAGTCTGGTGCTGGGGCCAGATTTATTTTTGTGGGGCAGTGAGGCCCGTTTAGCCTGGGACCCTTGGCTGCAGCACCTAAAGCCCCTGCCTTGTTGGCCATACTATTAAATATTCTTATCACCGTTCTCTGACTTCCATCTAATTCTGCAATAAGCAGGGGTGACAATACTGCATACTTTTCCAGATGTGACTTCTCCATTGACTTTATTTATTTATATGTAGTAACCATCTAATATTTTCCATATGATTTTCCATCCCAGTAGGTCAGTAAGATATCCATCTGTCTATTGTCCTCTTTTTCTTTGCCTCATGACACTGGTAAAGAATAATGGGAAGAGTTGCTCCGGGAGTCTTTATTTGCCTATACTTCATGCACATCTTTCTGACAGGCAGAATCTGACCTCTCCCATTGATCTCTATTGCCACACATGCCTCATTGCAGACCAGGGAACTATGTGCTGCTAAGATGCAGTTTTTAAAGGCACTTCTCTCTTACCCTTGAATTATTTTCTTCCACTGCTGTGAGTCCCATGCTTTCTTGCTGGCTGAGGAGCATTTTCATGAGTGCAGTCTGTCATGCCAACAGCACTGCCTTTTGCAGAGACAGTGCAGAAACCAACTGCCATTTTTCTGAAAATTCCTTGTTTAAAACTGCTGCTCCTAGACCGTCTATATTTTCTCTCACGGATACCCAAATTAGAATATTCTGCTTGCTCGTAAGGGCCCTTCTACAAGTTCCCATACTTTCTCAGTGCCTCTGGATCCTCTGCAAAAACAATAATGTGCTAGTGCTTTGGGGGATAATTGCTAACCAGGCACATCTTAGTTATTTTCAGTTTTGCACTACAGAATCTTCTTTCATGTGGTCTGATAATCCCTTATCACATTATGCTTTTATAAAAGTTTGCTCCATAGAGCAGCAATGAGGTCCATCTAAGATGTTTCCACAGAACTGACAGGCTTTCCAGTGGTCACTGTTTGATCGGTTAACACTTCCTGACCAGACCAGACTGAGAGAGAGGGAGCTGAAGAGGACACAAATAACACAAGTGTCCAGAACCACTGGAAAAATTTGGGAGAGTGGGATCCAAACCGAAGCACAGAGAGAAAACATCTCTTCTAGGAAAAAGATCTGTGCAGCTAACTTATTCCAAATGAATGATTAGAAGTTTGGACTGCTTACACATTGGTGTGAGAGGCATGCATTAATCACACATACCGGAGGTCTAGTCTATGTGTGTGAGAGTGTCTGTGGAACAGTGAAACAGAAGGCAGAAGGACACCCATTGAATAGGTTTAATAAACACAAAATGGCTTTATTTATAAACTGGATCACTTTAAAAGTTCATGCACTGGCTGCTGGAATCAAAAAAATCCCAAGCTGCAAAATATATATGGCACAGCTTCCCTTTCAAACCACAGGAAGCCCTGGTATCCAGTGCAGTAGCTGATATTTTCCAACACTTTTGTAGGATCTTCTGAAGTACCCAGAGGAGCCCAAATTGTGTTATACGCTCCGCAAACCCTGTGTAGTAATTACTTCCCTTGCAATTGATATAGACACCTGTGAAGTATATGTAGCAGCTGTTTGCCAACACAGCACAAGAGTTCAGTGCAGGAACTAAAGAATACTGTATCCACTGGAAAATGCTGGGAGGATTTAGGTAGACAGTGTGCTAATTACCCAGACTGGAGTTTGACCAGGACACTGGGATTAACACAAGAAATCAATCTCATCTGTACTGAATGCTGACGCTCCAGCACTGTGACCTCTAATGCAGTGCTAGTGTTCACTGAGAAGGAGGAATGCTCTCTGCTGAATTACAGCTCCTTAGGGGTCCCTTAGAAGTTTCCCATCCCTACAGGGGCCTACGCTAGCTCTGCTTTTCTTGTGAGATCTGTCAAGATTTCACCATGGCTTTCCTTTGAGACCTAACTATACTCTGACAGTCAGTAAAAGAAGGAGAACGGTTCTGTGGAGCTGGCTGTGTTGTATATCAGTGATTTTCAAACTTTTTTCTCAGGACCAGTTGAAAAAAAAATCATTTATGCCTGCAACCCAACAATTATATCTTTGAGCAATGCATTCCAGTCTGTTGGTGGCAACAGGGAGCCACCATGGCCTCATCCCCCTGCTGGGATCTGGCCGCAGGCAGGGAGAGGCAGCCCTGGCAGGATGCATCGGGGCTGCAGCTGGATTCTGACCCTGGTAGGGAGAGGCTCCATGGACCCCCTGCAACATGTCCCCGGACCCCAGGTTGGGAACCACTGAACTACTGTCATGGATGACCTTCAGTCTCTCTGGGCAGTGGTGTTTATACCAGAGTTACTGAAAAAGACCCTAAACTATGGGTAGAATTACTCAAAATTCCTGAGAACATCACACGTTAAAGATGTGGACAAGCGGCAGACACCGATGGTTTGGTCGACTTAACGCACTCTGGCTGCACACTCACATGTCATATATTGGGGTGGCCAAACTCACTGACCCCCCAAACTCTACTCCCCAGAGGACAGAATCCTATAGTCCCACCACCCTGCTGCAACTCAGATGCACCGAGCTCCCCCACCCCAGTCCAGCTGCTGGAGAATTTGGGGGGTAGGGGAATGCTGCGTGCCACATGTTAAACGTAAAAGGGCACCCTATCGTATATCATTTGAAAGCTTATGATGTCTACTCTACATGAAGTATGATGTGGATCTGCCAAGTGGTGCCATTACCATAGAATGAAGATAAACAATGATGCCATTAAAACGTTAAAGTGATCATTTTGAAATATTTGCATCTGTTTCTGTCAGTTTAATGACATAACATTAGAATTATTTGGGACCTCACAGAATCAGAATGGCAATCTAAAGGCTAAAACAAAATCTAATAAAAAAATCTGTACAGGTATTGGGGAAAAAAAAAAGGAATTTCCCGGATTCAGTGGCAATGTGTATCGTTTCTAGGAGATTTAAAGTATTAGGAATGCTGAGTGATGTCCATCTGTCACCATTTGGTCTGTTTGTAGTGAAAACACATGGATGTGTGTAAATTAAGTGTCTAATCATCTCTTGCTCTGCACAGATGTTTAGAGGTGGTATCTGAATAATCTCGGAAATGAGATCCTGGAACTTGAATGTAGGAGATTGGGGATACTCCCATGTCTGAAATTGCTCCAGAGGTGGTAACCTATTCTGAGCTTCAGCATCATTGAGCTCTTTAATGACTTCTTGTAAGGATTCAGTGTTTCACACTCAAACCCATGTTAAGTGTCAGCCAACATCTGCCAGACAAATGCCAGAACTACATGAGTACCTCCTCCCTTGTGGTTTAAACCAATCTCAAATGGAATCACTTGAGTGTGAACAATATCTGTGTCATTTGGTATTGGTAGGACATCATGAGGTAGTAGTCTAAAGACAGCAGAAGAGATCTTGGATGTTATTTGTAGGTGACAAGAGTTTATTTTCTGAAGTACTTTCTTGTGGCAAGATGGTTCTGGATGCATTGTAGATTATACAAGTGCTGCATGCTGCATGAAAGACTCTGATTGATTGTCTGGAGAGAGTAAGTGACTTTCCTTTTCATACACTTTGATGATGTTTCTTGTTATGCTTGACTATCTGGCTGTTGGTCTTGAAATGCCAGGCTAGACATTGAATGGCAAGTGTTCTTTCCCTCAGTATTCTCTGCATTGATGACTCAAGTACATCTCCTGCACTGATAAGCTTTCCACCAGCACGAGGCAGTACAATCCATTTGGTGTGAACACACCTCTCTGGAATCTTCCTACTTTAGGTCTTACAGCTATGGTGAACAAATTCTGCTTATCATATCTAATACAGAGTCCATGAAGATGGGGTTAAGTTTTAAGACCTGGAATCATGGTGTAGCTGAGCAGCAAGACTAGGCCATGGTGTGATAATTTTGGAACTGTCAAATACCATGCACTGCACAACTGAGACGCAGCTTCTTTGAATATTTTCTGGAGGACGATCTTCCTTATGGACTGAATTACATGCCTCTCTATGTATTAACCAAAGGACAAGTTCCAGCTCAGACACATTATACAAAGCTACTTAAGAACAGCCATACTGGATCAGACCAATAGCTCATCTAGCCCAGTATCATGTCTCTGACAGTGGCCGTGACCAGGCGTTGTGGGAGTAGATACAACAGAGCGATTTTATACAGATGCATCTATCTTTCTCTCCTGGCCTCTGGTAGTCAAAAGTTTAGGTCACCTCGAGCATTGGGTTAGATCCCTGACCATCTTGGCCAATAGCTATGATGGGCCTAGCTCTTTTTTGAACCCAGCTATATTTTTGGCCTTCACGGTATCCCATAGCAGTGAGATACACAGATCAATTGTACATTGTGTGAAAAGGTTCTTGTTTGTTTCAATTTCCTATCCATTATTAATCATGGGTGACCCATGATTTTTGTATTTAGCAAAATGGTAATTAACACTTCACTTTTTCCACTCATTCATGATTTTGAAGACCTCTATCAGAAACTGAACACCCCCAATACTTTTAGTCTCTCCTTGTATGGAAGCCATTCTATACCCTTAATCATCTTTGTGGCCCTTCTCTGAAGCTTTTTGTGTTTCACTATATCTTTTCTGAGATGGGGCCACCAGAACTGGATACAATATTCACGATGTGCATGCACCATAGATTTACATATTGGTGTTATATCTCTATTATTTTCTATCTCCTTCCTAACTGTTCCTAACACTCTGAAAGCGTTTTTTGACTGCTGCTGCGCATTGTTAATTTGAAAGCTGTTCATCAGGCTAGCTCACTGGAAGAACATAACACTTGGATGACTATGACCCTGCCTCCGATTACTATCAGCTTGGATAGCATCAGCTAATGTTTTTGTGCTGCATAGAACAGGGTCAATTTGCCTTGTCTATGCTGTGCATGGAATGAAATTGAAGAGCTATAGTGTTTTGCTAATCTTGTCAGTAATTTTGCCAGTGGAATAGCTTGCCATTTTTACATCTGAGGGAAGGAGCTCTTTGTCGCAGTTTGCACAGAAGAAGAGGCCTCTTGTACGTAAGATCATAGTCTATCTGTTCAATTAGTTGGTAAAATGAAGTGATTGTTCTGCAGCAGTGTAAACAGCTGGTTTTCCTTCAAGATTTGTTGAACTCCAGTAGGAAGAAAGGCAGGGGTTAAAGTATAATTTGGTGGGCCCTGGAAACCTCCTAAATTGGCAGGCCTCCATCACACCACTCCAGGCCCCTCTCACGCCAGTCTGGGCCCCCCTCATGGACCCCAGCTATTGCCCCCCACACTCCTGACCCCCCAGCTACTGCTCGCCACACACCTGTCCCACCGCCCCAGCTACTGCCCCCAGCCCACATCATGCCACTGGTCTCCCAACCCTTCCCCAACCCCCCGCTATGCCGCGCCATCTTCCCCTGCTGCCCTGGGCCGACCCCTTCCCACACGCCCTTTCCCCACCAGGCCAGCTCACCTGTCCGTGACCACTCCTCCCCCAGGGCTCCCTTACCTGGCCACCAGGTCACTGTGGAGTGGCCCTGGCCTGGATTGAGGCTCCCACCCAGAGCCTGCTCTGACTGAGCATGCTCAGAGGCTCAGCCCGGGTTGGGGCAGCTCCCTGCCTCCTGGAACATGCGGGAGCGGCATTCCAGGGCCCACTATTTTTAGAGGCTCAGTGTTCAGAGGGCCCTAAAAATAGGAAATGGAGCTAGACTGCTGTGTTCTGGGGTCCACTATTCTGTAATTGTGGGCCGTGGAATGCAGCATTCCAGCTCCATTTTCTATTTTAGGGGCCCTGTAATGCTGAGCCCTTAAAAATAGCAGGCCCTGGAATGCCATTCCTGTGCATTCCAGTTTACTTTAACCCCTGAAGAAAGATCTTTTGAGTGACAAATGGTATACTTAGCAATCGACTCTTCCACAGACATTCTGCAGAATATTTCATCATCTTCTCTTTGACATGCTGCCTCCCATAGATTTTGTTTCCTGAGATGTTTTTGTTTTATGACATTCCTTATCTTCACTATGTGTGGTCTCAAACAGATAATACAACTGGACCAATCTCTGGAGGATGTGCTTGTTCTAGTGGCTATAGAAACAGGTGAACATGAGGCTTTCTGGTCAAATTCAGGGTCTCTTTTCTTTCCTGGGTTCAGTTCAACTCTGTTATGCACCAAACTCAGCTAGACTGTGTAGTTCTTAGAGCAACTCTGGTGACAGGGACAGGGTATTGATGGGATATTATCTTAAGCAGGAAACTCCTCCAATAGCCACCAATACCATTCATTTCTCCTGGCTTCTGTTGCTGGCATCACAGAATTCAGTCCAGCGCCAGTGGTGTTTTTTGTTTTTTTTTTTTTTGCAGTTTTGCCCTATTTTGATTTGCTTGACAACCCATTTTTCAAAGTATGTAGGGAGTCTTTTTTGCTTTGGTGGATGCTTTAAAAAGCTTGTTTCGTCCATGTCCAGTCTGATATTTCCACTATGTAGAGGTAAAATTCTCCAACATCTGTGGTTTCCACTACCCCTATATTTCATTTTATACCAGTATATGGACCTGTACTAATTCGATCCATATTCTACTACAAAATTGCCACTTCTGTTTAGCAAGCACTTTGACAAAAGCCTGGTAGAAAACTGTGTATTGTCATCTCTAACGCTTATATTGACCTGTGCAGAAGTGGTGTGGCATAAAAAATATTAGTTTCTAGGCTATTTCAAAAGCTAGTACTTCAGGCATAGGTGAT
The DNA here is from genome assembly GCA_007922195.1 of Podocnemis expansa. Lineage (NCBI taxonomy): Eukaryota > Metazoa > Chordata > Testudines > Podocnemididae > Podocnemis > Podocnemis expansa. Next base: position 18,071 of record ML682146.1, read on the forward strand.
TACAAATTAAAACCTTCTGCAGGGCAGGTTACTATGCAATACAAACTGTAGGGCTGCAATCTACTGCTACTTTCTACTGCAATCTACTGCTATGGCAGGTGTGGACAGCAAATATGAATTGAAAATGTATAATCACTCAGGAAATACATTACCCACTAAGAATATGCAACAGGAAAACATTTCATATGAATATCTTGTAAAATGTTGATGTTTGCCACTTTTACCACATGCTAAATGGCTTCATCATTTTGAGGGTGGGAGGGGAAAAAATGTGCCTAGGCAACGCCAGTCAAAACCATTTAATGCATTGTTGTTTGGTAGCTTTGACCAACAGATGCTAGACCTTAAAAGGGGCTTGGTGTCCTTGTTTGTCACTAATGGGCACACCCTAGCCCCAGCGTGCTGTGTACCTGGGCTGTTACTGGAGACTTCTGGAGAGACTGGCACTGGGAGGGAAAGAAGCATTTCCCTCCAATCCATGGAGTGGCCTTGCAGCTGTTACTCATGCCTAGCCATTGCTGTAGTCACAATTTTGCTATGAGGAAGGGGTAGGTGGCGAATGAATTTGGAGAGTTACAGAATGACAGGCTCTGATCCCAGCATGCCCCCCTGTAAGGCACTGGAAACCACTGTGAAGCGGTTTCTTTTGAAGCATAAGACACAAGGCTCCCCTGCAATGGGTGCTTGGACTCCAGAGGGGAGGGGAGGCAGCAGGGTTTGCCCTCAAGTCCTCGTGCCCAAATATCTGAATGCAGGGATCCACCCCCACCTCAGCACCCCCCTAAGGGGGGGTGGGAGTACAGTTGTGCATTGAGGAGAGGAAGTCAGAGCATGTGTGATCATAAACCTTTTCCTAGGAAAGAAAGATGGTATGAGGATCTTGAGAGAGGCTGCCTGAGAAAGAGTAGAGAAGAAACAAGGAACCAGTACATCCAGTCTGTACTCTTTGCCTTAAAAGGCTGTGAGTGGAGTGACGAGCTAACCCCCATATCAGTTGTTTTGCAGGATTTTTATTTTCTTAAACAGCAGATAGATTGAACATGATTCCTCATGCCTCTTTTAGAGATCTGTTTTGTTACAGCTAGTTTGACAGACACCAGTCTCCCCTGCCAAGAAAGGGAAAGAAGAAAGCCAGAAAGATATTCTGTGGAAATACCACAAGAACAGTGCCCAATCGGCATTGCTTTTATCCTGCACCTTTGTTTTTTCTGCTGAAATGTTTCTTTCTTTTATGAGCTGAGTCCATACAGAAAGAGAGGTGAACTGACCCAGTCAGATTCATGTTTTCCCTGGGTGTAGCACTGGAGGAAGCAAATGCGAGGAGCATTAAAACACCTTTGTGGCTCCCTAATTTGGACCTTCCCAGCTACTGGGCCAATTTATAGTAGCTCTGGGGCTGCTCTACTCTGTGCTGACCTCATCTATGGCACAGAGTGGCCAGAGCAGACCGGTCTTACACTCTTTGCAGGGAAATGTGAAGGGACTGGCCAGGAGCCCTTACGTTAGCTCTTTGCTGAAGAGGAACCCCCTCCTACTGCAGGAAAATTTTATTGCTATTGCTGCCTCCTTTGCAACTGCATGCTACCCCTACAGCACATTGGGCAAACACTTGACTAGACCCTTTCAAAGCCAGGGGGTAATGATCAGCAATCGGTGTCTCAAGGCTTTTTCCATGCAAGACATTCACTTCAGGTGTGAATTTAAACCAGTGCAGTTAAACTGATGCAAACACCTATGTAGACACACTCTTTTTTTATGTTTTACTGGCTGATTTAGATTTAGTTAGTTTGTTAAAACAGGCCTAAGCTATATCAATATGAACTATGTTTAATCTGAAACCAGGGTGCCCACACAGACTTTTGAACTACTGTAACTAAAGTAAATCTATTTTAAAAATGGTAGGTTAAACTGGTGCAACTTCTCATGGAGGCCTTAGTGGGCAGTGATTGAGGAAAAAATAAGACATTGGAATAAAAGCTGAACCAAGAAAACCACAGGCATTTGGGGGATGCCACATTCTCCTATCCTGTGTGAACACTCTGATTTCATATTAAGAGTAGTTTATATTGATTTAGCTTAAACCCATGACATAAATGTAGCACAAGGAATTACAATTTAGATTCCTAAAGTGAGAGGACACAGAACTGTGGTGCCTGCTGGCTAGAACACTGGACCAGGGCTCAAGAGATCGGCCTTCTATCCTGCCTCTGCACAGGACTGCTGGATGATCTTGGGCTTGTTAGTTCCCTGCTCTGTGCGTCTGTTTCCCTAGCTGTAAAATGGGCATAATATCACCCTCCTTTGTAAAGTGGTTTAGGATTTGAATAAGAGCTAGGTATTATGGAGTGCGTGGATGAGGTGCTGTGGCCTGCAATGTGCACGAGGACAGACTAGGTGATCATACTGGTCCCTTCTGACTTTAAAATATGAGTTTATTACTGGTAGAACACTCAGCACAGACAAGAGGAGTTCTGGTTTTCAGGCTGAAACAATAAGCGCTGCCCAGCTTAGAGCAGCTAGCCAGAATCTTGTCATGAAGATGGTCTTTTACTGGCCAGTTTGCTGCTGTGGTCTCGACCTCCTATCGGACAGCCCCATGGAGCTGGCAGGAGGCCCTGACTGTAGGGAGCAGGTCTGGTGTCCTGCCCTGGGGTGGGAGAATGCCAGCCTGGCACCCTGCTGCCATGCAAGGAGGAAACTATAAACCTGAGGCCAAAACACAAAAGAACTTATCCACCAGCAGATGCCCCCATAAAATACAATGGCGACCTCAGTTAAGCAGTGGTCACTCCCATTAATAGCAGTAGTTCTGGGGAAGCCATGACAATTCACCTGATTTTCCAGCTTAGTGTGTCCTGAACTACCAGGTGCACTATACTGTCTCTTTCTTTCACTTCTGCTCTGCACTATGTCATTGGTGTAGGAGGGCTATTAACAACCACTGCAGCATTGAGGATTATCTACATTCATATTTTTACCATATAATTATCAGATAAATTGACTGGAATATAAATAGTGAACTTGCATTTCAGTATATCATATATAGAGTGGTACAAACAAGCCATTGCTTGTATGAAGTTTTAGTGCTGCTAGGGCTTTTTATTTAGTCTGTTATAAAATTAGGCAAATACCTAGCTACGATGATGTAGCCCCTGGAAGACCTCTGCATGCCCCCATGTGCACATGTACACCTGGTTGAGAACCACTGATCTACACAGGGGGAGGCACAGGAAGGAGTTAGGCATGCAGGTCTCATTGGCTTCCCATGGGAACTGAGGGCTAAAATGCCCTTCATGCCTCTGCAAAGCCCATCCTTTGTTTATGATTTGTGGCTGAGGGTGCCAATGTAAATCCAGGTCTCCAGATCAAAATTTATGCCTTGAACCACTTGCAGCACATAGGCCCAGATCCTCAAAAGTGCCTAACTTCCATTGCAGTCCCAAGTCAGTGCAAAGTCTCCAGCTGACTCAGAAGAGCAAGAGATGACAGGTTTAGATTGCAGCCCTGGCATAAGATGGTGATGTGGAAGCTGCTGACTTTAGCTGCCTGTTTTCCTCCTCTAAGTCAGTGGTTCCTCACCTTTTCAATAACACAGCATAGTTCAATGAGACAAACAATTCCATAGCTCACCTACTTTTTTCAGCTGAATTGATTGCTCGTGCTTGTCACATTTACTGTGGTTACCATCTTACTAGAATGTTCACATTTTAGAATCGAAAGGCCAATACCTCTCTCTTAATCTGATGATTAATTTTCACAAGTTTTATGAGTTGTAATCTTGGTTGGATAGAATATTTTTAAGGTGAAACAGTGTTTGTTTTACACTGATCTTCATTACCTTGTACAAAATTTCCTGGTACATTTGGCCAGTTCTCATGGCACACTAGTTGAAAACCGTTGCTCGAAGTAGTGCAGTGCTCCCCCTTTGCCACTTGCTGTTGAGCGTGCAATTGTAGAACGGGTTGAGTCAGGAGTCTGAGAGCATCTCTCTTTCCTGTGAGTGTCTCTTGAGTCCACATGTTGCTGTCACGGCTCCATTCATCATTTCAACAAGTCAGACAATGTTGAGAGAGAAAAAAATGATATAAACCCCAAAAGTTTTCCAGGTGAGACAACCTTAAAGGAACACCCTAATAGGAAAAAAAAACCAAGTTCTTCACATTGATAAGACTTCTTAGATGAGGAATTTTAAAATACATGAGTGCATTTGTTTGCAAAAGGTTGGATGGTCAGTGTAGACAGTGTAATGTCATGGGCACAGTTATACTGGCCATCCGACCTTTTGCAAACAAATGCATTCATGTGTTTAGCATTCCTTGTATAAGAAGTGTGACCAACAGGAAGTACTTGGTTTTTCTTTTTCCCCTTTTAGTTCATTCCCTTAAGGTCATCTCATCTGGAAAAATTTGTTTTTTGTATAATTTCTTTTGAAAACCAGAAACTGAGGAGGCATCTCCAGGGGTGCTGCTTGCCATTGAAGCCCCTATGAACAGCACTTGCCATTGAAACCTATGACCATTGTGGCATCTGCTGGAGAAAGTTGGGAAAGCATAGGGAATGCAGACAGAAGGGAAGTTAATGTAAAGGTCATCTAACAAGATCAAATGCAAACAGTGCTGCCTCCTTGACAGCTGTTCATGTGAGCATTCTTCTGTCAAAGCCAGGGGGACCCTGGATGGGAATGAGCACTGCACTAAGGTCTGCCTCACAGTGAAACAGTGTGATAGAATTTGAAGTGAGGCAATGTCTCATCCTGTGTACTTGTGGAGGGTGAAAGGTTATTTTTCTCCCTTTCCCAACTCTGGTAAGGAAGTAAAGGTCCCTAGCTGGTGAGAGGTCTCATGCAGCTTGGTGTATGTCAAGGCTGGTAGAACTTCATTATTATGGACTCCATTGCCCAATGCCTTGGGTCTCAGCTCTGGGAGTCAGGTAATGACATCAGAATCTCATTTTTTCTTTAGAAAATAAACCCTCATGGTAGCAGTAAGAACATCCCTGTCCTCAGAGTACCTCAGAATCTCTACTGTATTTATCACCACCATAGTTCCATGAGACAGAGCTTTGCTGTTATTGACATTGTACTGATGGGAAACTGAGGCACACAGATTTGCCCATGGTCACATAGGAAATCTGTGGCAGAGCAGGCACTGCACTCAAGGCTCTGATGTCTAAGGCTAGTGCCATAATCCCTAGATCATCCTTCCTCCATATGGATTGAGAAGGGTTGGCATTTATAGTCTGCCTGGCAGCCATTGCCATGGACAGGAGGCTTTCCCATCTCTGTGGTGCGAGCTAGATCAGTCCCATATTGCAGAAAGGGACAGCCTGGGACTATTTTTCTTTTAATTCTGTCATGCATTAACAAAACAGGGGACTTGTGAGGTGTCTGACAGGCTGCAATTGCCATTGTGTGATCAGCGTGGAGCCATCACGAGCCCTGAAGAGCTGACATGATGCTGAACGCAACTTGTTCTGGGCATGGTGTCAGTCTGCCAGCTAACTGGAACACTCCCAAGTGTGTTCCAACACGTTGCACCACTCCATAACCATCCTAGATGATCCCTCAGGGAAGAGATGAGCCCTCCAACATCATGGGAGAAAAATAAGAGGCTGGTCCTATTAAGAAAGAAGCGTATTCTCATTATGTGTTAGCCAAGAATCTAGTTGGACTAAACTCTCTAAGAAGGCCTAGACAGGACACAGGGGGGAGGAGAAATCCCTGAAGCAATCTGGTCAGAGAAGAGCTCACTTTTTGATGGCTTGATAGAACTCATCCTAGTTCTCTGTACAGAGTGAATTGCACTCATAGACCCTGATCCCACAGTGAGTCACATGAAGGCATCGTGGTCTTTCCCACAGACTTAGGGGTCTTCCTGAACATGAGTCACTGCTGCTTTCCTTTTCTTCTTCCTTCGCTTGCCCTGATAGAGTTTGTTTGCTGCTGAAGGACAGCAGGCATGCCCACAGCTTGCGGACACTTGCCCTTACAGGACTGATATGACTGGGGGTGTAGATTTGCTCAGTGGGTGTCTAAAATAGCATGTGCATTTTCCATTTCCCTCTTTCATCTTCCTTTTTTTAGATCTTGGCTCATCTGAGTTCTCCAGACTTGTTAGAAGACCTGAATTCTCTTCCCAGCTCTGGTGTGTAAACATGTTTCCCCTCCCACCTTTTATCTGTCTTTGCCCATTATGACTCTGAACTGTTTGGTACAGAGCTCCCACTGTGATTGTGCAGCATCTCACGCGATGGGACTCTGATCCCAGCTGAGATCTCTAGGTGTTATTTTAATACTACTAAATAACAGTGAAGCTTGGACATGGGTAACTCCAAATGTTACAAGGAGAAACAATGTTGGTTTTCCTCTGTTATGAAAAAGAAGCAAAATATATGAGGCACTGACAAATAAATTAAATAAAAAAGAAGAACTTGTTTTTGGGTTTTCTTGATGTGAATTTCACTCCCATAGTCCATCCACCATGCTGCTACCATGATTGTCTTTGATGCTTATTGTTCTTACCTTGTCACATATATCAGTGTTTCCTAACCAGTGTGCCATGGCACACGGATGTACCGTCAGGACTAAGCAGGCGTGCCATGGAATTTTTTGAAAAAACACATAGAGTTCTGGATTGGCTCATGACTGTTCATGAGTTCATTTGGAGACTATATAGTGGTGTGCCTCAAAATAATTAAAAGGTACTAAGATGTGCCATGGCAGAGAAAAGTTTGGGAACCACTGACATACACACCCACGTCTGAAGGCTAATTGTAGTTATTTATGCCTTGAAGACTCATAGACTTTAATGCCAGAATGGACCACTGGGATCATCCAGTCTGACGTCTTGCACATCCCAGGCCACAAAACCTCACCCACACCCTCCATAGACGCCTAACTTGTGTCTGAGTCACTGAAATCCTCATATCATGACTTAAAGACTTGAAGTGACAGAAAATCCACAATTTACACTAGTTAAAAACTCCAAGTGACCCATCTCTCATGCTGCACAGGAAAGCAAAAAGTCTCCAGGGTCTCTGCCAATCTGACTTGGCAGAAAATTCCTTTCCAGCCCCAAATATGGTGATCAGTTAGACCAGGGGTCTCAAACACGTGTCCCGCGGGCTGCATGTGGCCCCTAAAGCTATTTCCTGTGGCCTGCAACAACACTATTATTACTGATATTTGCAATTCTGTTCTATGAAAAAGTTTCAGTGGTGCAGCCCACGGACTGATGTACTAGTCCTCATGCGGCCCTGTACTAATCCTCATGTGGCCCTCATGGTGATTTGAATTTGAGATCCCTGAGTTAGACCCTGAGCATGTGGGCAAGACCCACCAAGCAGATGTCTGGGAAAGAATTTTCGGTATAACTCAGCTCCCTCCCCATTTAGTGCCCCATCTCTGACCACTGAGGCTTTTTGCTACTAGTAGTCACAGATGGGCCACATGCAACTGTAGGTAGCTTAATTGTACCATCCCCTCCATAAATTTATCAAGCTCAGTCTTAAAGTAAGTTAGGTGTTTGCCCTCACTGCTTCTCATGGGAGGCTGTTCCAGATCTTTACTCACTCCTTTGTCTAATTTCAAGGCTATGCTGATTGCCAGATATACCCATTAGTTCTTGTGTTAATATTGGCCCTTATCCTCTCCCTCCCTTGTATTTATCCCTCTGATGTATTTGTAGAGAGCAGTCATAGCTCCCCCTCAGCCTTTGTTGCTTGGGATAAACAAACCAAACTTCTTACACCTCTTTTCATAAGTTATGTTTTCCATTCCTCTGATCATCCCCGTACACCTTCTCCAAAGTTGTTTGTCTGAATTGGTCTTTCTTAAACATGGGAAACCAGAACTGAACTCAGTGTTCCAGATGAGGTCTCACCACTGCCTCGTATAATGGTACTAACACTTCCTTGTCTCTTCTGGAGACCTCTCACCTGATGCATCCTAGGAATGGCTTAGTCACTTTCATGGCCACATCACATAGGCAGCTCATCATCAGCCTGTGATCAACCAGTACAGTAAGGTCTTTCTCCTGAAATAATTCTTGTTGTCAGACTCTAATTGCACTTTGCACTATTAGATTTCATCCTCTTTCTATTACTCCAGTTTTCAAGGTCCTACGGACCTTCTTGTATGATATTGTGGTCCTTCTCCATATTTGTGAATACCTCCCAGCTTTGTGCCATCTGTGGATTTTATTAGTGCACTCTCACTTTTTGTGCCAAAGTCACAAAGGAAAATTTTAAATTAGATTGGTCCCAAGACTGATCCCTGAGGAACTCCACTTATGACTGCCCTTCAACCTGGCAGATCACCCCTCAGTATGACCTGTTGTAGTTCCCTCTTTAATCAGTCTCTTATCTCCTTTTCAGTTCCCATGTTAATCCCCATCTTTTCCAATGTAAAGAATAATTTCCCATGTGGAATTTAGTAGATGTCTTAATGAAATCCAGGTGGATTAGATCTATTCCACTGCCGTTATCTAAAATTAGACCCAAAGTGGGCATGAAACACTGCAGACTAGATTTTCATTCACACCAAGTCCCCAGTTAGTGCATGTGCTCTAAGGCACCTTTCCACAGACAGACAGGGCTGGATTAACCGGCTTTGGGGTCCTGGCCTGGGGCCCCACTGCTCTGCCTCAGACCTCTGCCCCTCATCATGTTGGTCTGTGGGTGGGTCATCAGTCCCGGGGCCAGAGAGCCTTCTTGCCTACTGTCCTATCCCTGCTCTGTCTGGTCTGCTCCAGGGATGGGGCCAGTTGGCACATGGCGTGGCTGCCAGAGTGCAGTCCCTAGCACAAATGGGAACCAGGACTGACTACCCTGATCTGGTAGCATTTCACTCCCTCCGTTAGGGTGGGCCAGGTGCACCTTCCAGGAATATCACACATGCTGTTAGTTTCAGGAACAGTCTGAAGCTGCTTGGAATACCATTTTGAGGAGTGCACCACCCAGCTCCCTAGAGTGTGGCCATGCGGGGTCTCCTCGGTCAGTCCTGGGTAGCCATGCTCTTCAAAATGGTGTCCCCCCATCTCAACTGGCCAAAAGCATATCTGGTTTTGCCCCAGTACTGGACAGCGGCCAAAACTGCCCCAGACGAGGAGTGTCCAGTTCAACATGAGACAAAAGGCACCATGGTCCTGCTTTCCATGGGTGTGAATGGCTGGGCATGGTGTATCATCCAAGGAGCAGATTGATGAATGGGGCTGAGTCGCTTTCACTCATCCCCAGTGTGCAGTGCGTCAAACATGCCCCTTAATGGAGGTGCAGTGATGCAAAGCAGGGATTATCTTGGAGCAGTATAATTGAGAAGATACCAAAGTAGTTCCACTAGTGCAAATCACTATTCCGCGCACAGGGACTTTCTCGCTTTTCAGTGCCCCCAATCTCACCCTCTCAGCTCCACTGTCAATCTCAGCCTTGAAGCATCCTCCATCTCCTTCCTTCATAGATATCTCTGTACTTTCTTCAGTGGAACCTCTTATTGCTTGCAATACTCTCCCCCAATCAGTTTGCCACTCACCACCTTTGTCGTCTTGAAATTCCTCTTACAAACCAGGTTTGGCTGTCCTGCTCCTGGGAATCCAGGGGAAGGAAAATAACCTTTGGGGGTGGCGGAGGAGCAACAGCTTTATCGAAGTGTCTGTGAGGACTGGTTAAAAAGTGGGCTTTTTTTTTTTTTTTTCAAAAATGAACTTTTTAACAAAAACTTGCTGACATTTTTGGTTTTGCACCAAAATGTTTATTTTTTCCCCCAACATTTTGAGAGAAAACATTGACATGATCATCACAATTTTAATAATGTTTTATTAAAGAAATGGGGTAAAAAGTCACAAAAATATTCTGAAACAATGAAAAATGTGTCCATCTAGAAACAAAAACAGTTTTTCTACCCTCTCTGTTTTGTGCACAAGTGTATTATCAGGGCTGCTTGCTCTTCCCCCTTCCTTGTCAATTTATGACCTTCACTTGTTCTGTCATCCTGAGTCTAATTTTTATACTCTTCAAACCTGGCACTGTGACTTTGTCTTCTGCAGCTGCTAGGAAAAAAAAGATCTGCTCACACCAGCCCCATCATTGTAGACTCTGAGGACCTTCCAGTTGTGCATGAAGCCACGTGACTAATCTCTTTTGTGTGTAATTTGTTCTTCCTTTTGGCCTTTCTTTAAGGAGAGAATTGCAAGTGCCAGAGGATGTTTTGGTTTTGTTTTAAATGTCCATGCTGCACTGTGTTCATTTTGGAGAAGGCAAGCTGAAGGAATGCTGCCTAGAGCAGGAGTGGAAGATGGTGAGGTTTACGATAGTCCTTAATTCCTGGGGTGCCTGCCCATTCATAGTCTTGGATTAGCACCCCAAAAAAACTCTGTCTTTTGCACACATGAGCTTTTGCTTTGTGATTGAAGGGTAGCAGAATTTTGCTTGCTCATACCTATAACAATTAGAAGAAGAAAAAACTGAGCAAAAGAATAGGAACACAACATTTTCCTTGAATATTTTGCTCATGAAAGCTACTGGAGCAGCAACCTTAGAGACTGAAATCTGTGTTGTATTTTTCTAGTTAGTAGTCCCAGCACAAGTGGTAGCAGTTCAAACTTCCCTATGTTTCCTAGTTAAATTTCCATAATGCTTACATGAAGGAACATGCTTTAGGGAGGAGAAGGTAGTTCAGTCTCCACAGCCGCTCACTCCTTGCCCTTCTGTTGAGAATGCTAACAAAGCCGCCCCCTAGCCCAAATACACTAATTCATTTTGGTGACGTTGGTGCGCTGGGAACTGGACTGAGACCACTAAAGTCATTTCACAGAAGCCACCACACAGCGGTCCAGATGGCATTAACAATTTTAGTTTGGATTTGACAGATGGGCTGGTGGTGAAAGTCTCTATAACTCTTCAGCAGTCCCAGGCCCTGTGCCATGCAATGTTGGATAACCAAGAGTACCTATTGCCCTAAGGGCAGTGGCTCCCAGCCTCTTCTCTGCCATGGCATAGCTTGATACCTTCAGTTTTTTCAGGCACACCACCATATAGTCTCCAAATGAGGCTATGAACATTCATGAGCCAATCCAGAACTCTGAGTAGTTTTTCAAAAAATTCCATGGCACGCCTGCGGAGGCCTGACGGCACACCTGTGTGCCCTGGCACACCGGCTGAAAACCACTGCCATAGGGGCTGCTCCCTGGGAATAAGTAGAATAAAAACTAAATTAGGAGCAGGCATAAAGGGAAAAAGGGAAACAAGAGGTATACCTCTAGGAATGAATAAAGAACAGTGTTTGCTCCTGCCTTGGCCTCTGTCTTCTGTGCTGTTTTTCTTATATGCCATGCTCCTGCAGACAAAAATAGCAGTTTTTCTCTCAAAAGGGTAACATCCACTGAGATTTCTCTCCCTTCTCTATTCACATACTCTGTTATCAGAGGGAGAAAAGAGGGCATTCTGTCTCTGTCTCTTCTGTCCTCAGACAAGGAAGTTTATCCATCTATTTAATAGCACATTGGGACTAATATGCTATGAAGCAACTGCCTGGAAGGCCCCTAGATATAGGTCAGTAAGTTACAGGGAACTCTGTCTTCCATAAGCTCCCCTTCAAACCTGCCCTGCTGCTTCCCAGGAAGTCTGCCAAAATTTCAGGGTGAATTGAACAGCACCGTGGCAGGCCCAAGCGGCATAGCCTGAAACATGACTGACACAACTTTTTTCCCCCTCATTTCACTTTGCCCCTTCCTCCATCTGATCATTAGGTGATTCCAGTATCTTGCAGCACCTGTGGTTTTTCTAGCTCTGGTTAGTGCTTGCTGCTCACATAGCTCCTACAGTTGGGAAGATGTGCAGAAATAGCAGGGTTGCTTGTGTGAATTAAAAGGGTATTGACAAGGGTCAGAGGACAGTGTTTCAGTTCTGCCTGGATGGCACCTCAGTGAGTTGGAAGCACTAGTCCCTTGAGAAAGTGAGTGGACTCGTGTTCCTAAATTACATAGGTTATCTTGAAAATCCCAGCCTCTTCCTCTTAAATGAAATGCCTGTAGGCTAGTGCTCACGAGGAACTGTATAATAATGAAGCAGTATATATGAACAATAGAGGTGGGAAAACCCGTTTTGTAAGGAAATTTGGGGTAAAATGCTTAAGGAGTTTCCAGACATGAATAATTACATTTAAGTTTATGAAAAATACTTCAGCGCTACCCTCTTTAACATTGTCTGGGTGACATAGTTCAAAGCTGTGTGTCAGCTGAAAGCCAAAAGGAGCTTTCTATAACCATGTGTATGATTTGCAGGTTGTACCAGAGCATATTAGTTGGTTTCATCCTGGGACATTTCACATATTTTGGAATTTTCTTTTCACCTATTGTATCAGTCTGTGGTGATTGTAGAGAACATTTGCATGCAGCAGAGAATATGATCTTGAAACCTTTCCTTTTAGTAACCACAACTAAGGATTCCCCCTGTTTACTGGTCATTTAACCAGGGTATCCACCAGGCTGTCAGCTGTGGAGGTGGGAAAGAGCGAGCAAGGGAATTGTTGTCTGTGACCACGTGTGTGATTTGCAGATCTGTGCACTCCATTCCCCATCTGTATCGTTGGGATAATAATCTTTCCTTTGTCTGATTAGACTGTAAACGCTTTGAGGCAGGAGCTGTCTCTTACAGTGGGTTTGTGCAGTGCTTTGATTTCAGCTGTAGCGTGTTCTAGATGCTGAGTAATAATAAAAAGAGAGATGAGTAGAAAGATTCAGGCCATTTCAGCTCTTTGACAGTTTGATCCACAGCTCCCCTGAAGCTAAGAGGAAACCGTAAAGCCTGTCTACAGCAGCGTTTCTCTCCAAATCCACCACCATTGTATTAGCTGTGAGGCAGCAACCCCCGGCAGTAGCAGTGGCTTGAGTGCCAGCGTAGTCTGGCAGGCAGGTTTGTCGCAGCAGTATTAGACCTGATGATCAGCGTCCTGGTTAAAATGAAAAGCAAGGAGTCTTGTGGCACTTAAAGACTAACAGATTTATTTATCGCATGAGTTTTTGTGGGAGAAAATCCCACTTCGTCAGATGCTGTGAGGGGGGGGGGGCCCCCTTACAGAATGGGATGGAAATAAATGCAAGGGAATGCAAGACATGGGATCAGGTCATACTGCAACAACACACCAAAGCATTTGTAAGGATTCAAACTCTAGGAAACAGCATGTGGAGGAGGGTGAAGTCAAATTACTTGTTATTACATGAAAAGAATCCATAGTCACAATTAAGTCCTTCTTTCACACAATCTAATTTGCATATTAGTTGGATTTTGGCTGTTTCTCTTGGAAGTCTTGTTGTTCCACTGATTTTCTTGAGGACCATCATTAACAAATCATTAATGGAGCGATTAGGAAGATGGAAGGGCTCAGCAGCTGTTCTTTTTTTGTGTTGTGATTTCTGAAGTCAGTTTTGTGCCCATTTATTCTTCTGCACAGGGATTGTTAAAATGCTAGCTAGCAATCTATGCTAGTGCTCTTGCTGTTGTGCCCACTGGGGGCATTGTGCTGGTGGGAGATTGGAAGCAAAAATGCCCAAATAGACAAATTCAGCTTGTTTTGTTACAGAACCCTGTAACCTGGCAGCCAGTGTCTCAGGAGTCTGTGCACAGTTTATACGGTGGTGAAATATAATCTTATTAAAGTGGGATGATCGGCTCTAAGATTAAAAGAGGATGCTTTGCATTGAGGGGGCGCCGCCCAAATGAGGTGCTTAAGGTGCTTTACACATGCTGCCAAAGCTGACTCATGACAGAGGCGGGTCTTGCTAGTTCCATTTCAGAGATGGGCAGACTGGGGTATGGAGTGGTGGCCCATTGGCCCGGGCACCCTGGAAATGAGTCAGTGTGGGAGACAGAACCAACTCTCTGCTCCCTGACCAGGAATTTACTTACAGACTTTGCTCCATACCTAGTGCCTGCCTGGTCAGTTATGTCTACAGTGGCCCAAGCCCTCTTCCCCTCACACACAAGGCAGCAAAGTGCAAAGCCCTTGGCTCTTAGGACCTCGCTCGGGGGTGGAGCAGTGCCAGAGTCCAGCTGGGCTTTGCATCCAAGTCCTATTGTTTTGCAGTGTGGATGGCAGGGATTTGACCCCACCCTTCAGTTGTTGGCTAGTAACAGTGTTGTACCAGTTTAGTGAGCACCCGCCCCCCCACTGTTCCCTCTAAGCTGTGCCCATGTGCGTGTGCACACAGGTCATGAAACCTGCACCCACAACAAAATAAAGTTCACAGAAAAAAATTCAATAGTGCTAATATTGGTGCTCACAAAGAAATGTTTTGGTGCTCACAAAGAAACGGTTTGCGCACACAGTCTACGAGTAATTAGAGGGAACATTGCCCCTACACCCTCTAATTTCGAGTCGTGGGGAAGCTGCTCAGCCCAGCCACAGGCCTGACGTGGAAGGTCTGCATGGCACAGTCCGGATGCGCTAGGGTGGCTGCAAGAGCCGGATCCAGTTTTACCAAGCGTGGGCTTGGAAACACGGAGCCGGTGCCGAAATTCCTTTAGCCGTGCTGAGCGCCCGACTCTCCTGCTGGCCGTGGCTGGAGCAAGGCTGAGCAGCAGGCCGCAGGGGGTGCTTGGGGGTGCTGATTGCTTCCCACCCCATGGAGGAGCCCAGTGGCTGGGCTAGCTGCATCGCCTGAAGCCTGGGCAAGCTGATACCAGAAGAAATGTGCTGGGTGGTCTTTAAGGTCAATTTCCAAAGGGGCGGCTGTCTTAGCCTCGTCCAGCAAAACCCCCAAGGAGTCGTACGGCCCTTCAAGACCAAAGATTTACATAGTGTAGTGACTAGCGCCTCTGCTTAACATGCAGAAGGTCCTGGGTTCAATTCCCAGGGGGTTGGACTTGATGAGGTCCCTTCCAGCCCTATGATTTGATTTGATGTTGTTTCGAAATATGAAATACCCTGTTCACATGGCATGAGCTTTCGTGGGAGACAATCCCAGATGCGTGGCAGAAGGGAATGACATTACAGAAGGGCCTTTGAGGGGCCGCAGCACCCCCCTTCTTGCTGCACCCAGGCTCTGGAGCTGCCAGCCTGGGGGGAGGCGAAAGGGGGACCCGCTCTGCAGAGGGGAGACCCCGCTGCCGGCACAGCGCGGCGCCAGCCGGCAGGGGGCGCTCGCCCAGCCGGCGCGGAGCGAGTGTCCGCGCGGCGAAGGCGCTCGGGTGTGTTCGGAAAGCGTCGGGCGGCCCCGCCCCCGCCCCGCCCCGGGAGACGCGGGTTCGACTCCGGCCGCCGCTTGCCTCGCGCGCGGCGCCGGCATGGAGTAGCGCCGGCTGCGCCTCAGCGTCCGCGGAGGGGACTCGGCTCCTGCGCCCGACATGGCACCCGCCAGCCGGGCTCGGCGCGGGAGGAAGCGGCTGCTGCTGGCTCGGCTCGGCCTGGGGGGCGCCCTGGCGCTGCCGCTGCTGCTCCTCGCCTCGGCCGGGCGCGCCGGTGAGTCCCGGGCCGGGGGGCTGGGGACCCCAACTGTCTCTGGCGCCCCAAAACCTGCCCCTCCCC
>ML682147.1:0-52268 GCA_007922195.1 Podocnemis expansa
TTTCTTAATCAATAAACTAATGTTACTTTAGTTGAAGCAGTGTAGATTTTGGAAAGAGAGTGAAAATGTGAAAGTCTGAGTTAGAGCAAAAGTTAAAGCATATCAGTTTCTTTGGTAAACTGAAGGATCAGAGTGCATGAGCTTCCAGGGACCAGGAAGCGTCCTTTATACCTAAGGGGACTGATAGCCCCTTACTAAAATTGAGAGAGCCATTTTGATTGGCCATTCCATGGGAAAGCAGGACTCTGAAATGAGCAGTCCCCTGGACCAATGGGGAGATGGCAGTGTTCAGGACAATGTGATTGACAGTGTGGACAGGCCAATGCTGGAGCCAGGTGAGTGCTCCCCTCGCCTGAACTGAAAATGCTGGCCTGACACGCCTGGGCAAGCCAGAGTGAGAGTAGGACCCAGCTATGAAGGAAAAAGTTAGGAGCTGGGAGGCAGAAAAGCCAGGCTAGGGAGCTGGGGTGAGCTGACCTGTGCAGAACAGAACCACAGCAGTTGAACCAGCAGTAGGAGAGCCATGCCAAGCATAGCAGAGCTGGAGCTGGAGCTGTCTGGAGCTGTGTACAAAAGACCAGAGAAGGAACTTAGGGAGCAGAGCTGAGCTGCACAGAGTGGACCCACAGCAGCAGGACCAGATGGGCCAGAGGAGCATCCAAGAGAAGAGAGCCACACTGAAGCAGAGCGGAGCTGAGAGTCAGGGCTGGAGCCGTCTGGAGCTGGGTACAGTGAGCAGCTCAGGACAGTGAGTGGGGCTGACACTGGGAAGAAGGGTCCTGCCCCTTAAGCCTGAGGACATGTGGCCACTGCCAGAACCAGAGACTGACTCTCTGGATACCTGCAGTGAAGCCAGGCCTGGGCAGAGGGCATGCAGTGTGTAAAACAGACTCTGACTGTCCCTCACACCCCAGAGAAACTATGTGTGGTGCCCCCTCCTCCCACTTGTGCAAGGAAATGGCAGTTGGTGTTTACCTTTCACTTTTCTACTCTTTTCTCTATTTCTGTATTTGATTTTTGATTGTTGTGTGTTTAATAAATTGTACTGCTTTGACCTGCATACCAGTGACTGCTGGGACAGGGGAGTACCCGATGCAGCCAGCACCACAGAGCTGGGACACTGTAGCTCCTGCCTTAAGTGACCACAATAAGACTAGGGGTTGAATCCCCAGGAATTCTGGGGCTAGTCTTGTTGGGGTTACAGGAAATCCACCACATAGGAGAGAGCGAGGGGGCCCTCAAGGTCAAGCAGGCATCTGGGTAAAAGAAGTGGGAGAAAGGGCCCTGATCCTTTCACCACCCACCTTCATTCAGGTGGTGTACAAGTCTGGAAAATTCCCTACAGTAGAGGTCCCATTTCCCTGATTACACCTTCAACACAGAAGTTCCCAGGATTGCATCTGAGGGCGGAGGGTGCTCGCTGGGGGACCCTCGTGTGACTGGCCATTGTCAGTGCACTTCCACTACGTGAGGGACTGTTTTCAGGCTGGAGGCTAGGAATGAGCCACCCCAGGATTGAGAGTTCACACAGCAAGGTGGGGTAAGTCAGGGCCCCAGAGTGGAGAAACGAGGCATACAGTGGACCATCAGATAGCAGGAGGGGACATCACAGGAACATTGGTCCAAAACCAATAGATGTTGATACTGCACTTGTGGAGTTTGTGGCTCACTGCTAGCTCATATAGTGCAGTCAAGAAAGAAACTGACATGCAATCAGTCTTTGCTCCAAATTAAGCATCCACACAGCCAAGCTCTCTGTAAGATCCACACAACTCTGGATAAAACAAACACTAGTTTAGTGATTAAAACATGATTTTAAATGAGTATATCACAAATCAATGCACAATCAATTAATCAGTCAGTTTAAGAGCTATCACCACCAAATAAAACATAATTCACAATCTAACCTAAAATCACTACTCCAAATTATGTTCAGTTTATATCTCAAAATTCAGCTATGATGGTTTCCAGCCAGCCTCTGACCCTCCATGAGCAAGGCCCAAACCTTATGCAGTTGTTTATACATGGAGATGTTTCAAGATGGAGTTTTCCTTTCAACGAGTCTCCATCTTTTCCAAGTGTGATTATTTCTTTCATTAAACTCCCCCACTGGCTCAGCCCCTCCTTTCTTGGAATGAGGTCACTTTTTGCCACCTGACCCAGGGAGCTTAATTTGCCTTGTCTTTGTTATGCACTTCTTCACCGCATATGTGAGGAAAGACCGCCCTGTTTGCCTGCCCCAACCTGCGCTAAGTTAAATACACTGAGTCACGTTTCCTTTAGGTACACATTTGATTCTGCTGGAAACATGACATAATGAAAATAATGTAGATAAGAGAATGCATGCATATTTTGTATTAAAGTTTACAATTGCATTGCAAAGATGGACAGGAAAGTTGCACATTACATTGCAGGGATGTGATGGGGTGCACTTTGTCATACACAATGGACAGATGACTGGGGAGGCATATAAAGATATTGCTTGGGATTGCAGGGATAAAGTCAGAGAGGCCAAAGGGCAATTGGAGTTGAAACTGGCAAGGGATGTGAAGGATAACAGGAAGGGCTTCTACAAGTATGTCAGAAACAAGAAGAGGATCAGGAAAAATCATGGAGCAGGTCCTCAAAGAATCCATCATGAAACACTTGGAGGAAAATAGAGTGATCAGGAGCAGTCAGCATGGATTCACCAAGGGCAAATCGTGCCTGACCAACCTGATTGACTTCTATGATGAGGTGACTGGATTTCTGGATGCAGGAATAGCTGTCAACGTGATATACCTCAAGTTTAGCAAGGCTTTTGATACGGTTTCCCACAGCATTCTCATCAGAAAGTTAAGAAAGTATGGGTTGGAAGAGTAGACCGTAAGGTGAATAGAAAACTGGCTAGATCAACTGTTTCAGTGGTAGGAATCAATGGCTCAATAGCTAGTTGGCAACCAGTAATGAGTGGTGTGCCGCAAAGGTCAGTCCTGGGGCCCATTCTGTTCAACATCTTCATTAACAATTTTGACAATGGGACAGATTGCACTCTTAATAATTTTCAGATGACACCAAGCTGTGGGGAATGGTAAACATGCTGGAGGGCAGGGACAGACTTAGACAAATTGGAGCAGTGGGTGAAAAGAAATCTCATGAGGTTCAAAAAGCACAAATGCAAAGTCCTGCATTTAGCACAGAAAAAACCCATGCGCTGCTACAGGCTGGGGACTGATCAGCTAAGCAACAGTACTGTAGAAAAGGACCTTGGGGTTATAGAGGACGGGAAGCTGTATATGAGTCAACACTGTGCTCTTGTAGCCAAAAAGGCTAATGGCATATTGGGCTGTATCAGCAGGAGCATTGCGAGCAGAACGAGGGATGTGATTATTCCCCTCTATTTGGCACTGCTGAGGCTGCCTCTGGAATACTGTGTCCACTTTTTGGCTCCCCAGTGCAAAAAGAATGTGGACAAATCAGAAAGAGTGCAGTGTAGGGAAATGAAAATGATTAGGGGATTGGGGCACATGACTTATGAGGAGAGACTGAAGGAACGAGGCTTATTTAGCCTGCAGAAGAGAAGACTGAGGGGGGATTTGATAGCAACTTTCAGCTACTTGAAGGGGTGCTCCAGAGAGTAGGGAGCTCAGCTGTTCTCAGTAGTAACAGAGGACAGAACAAGTAGCAATGGTTTCAAGTTGCAGCTGGGGAGGTTGAAGTTGGATATTAGGAAAAACTTTCTCACCAGGAGAGTGGTGAAGCATTAGAATGGGTTGCCTAGGGAGGTGGTGGAATCTCCGTCTTTGGAGATATAAAGAACTCCTCTACCTGTCGAAGAGGTGTGCTTATGTGCCAAATGAAAACAGTGCAAAGAAATGCAAGGCCTTGTTCTCCAAAACAGCAATATCATAAGAAAAGTTCCTGCTCAGGAGGAATCTGCATTGATGAAAAGAACATGTCTGAAAAATTCAGGGTCTTCAGGCTGATAAACTCTTATTTCATACTTCTTCCCATGACGTAGCCACAGTACATCACCTGTAATCAATCAATCAATATTTTTTTTAAAACCCTCCATCATCCAGAAACCACCACAGCCAAGTTTGTAATAAGAACAAACAGATTATAAAAGAGGTAACTGATGATCAAATTGCCCAGTGTGCTTGTGGAACAAACTTTCCTTTCCATATGATCGAAAACCCACACTTCATTAACATGGTTCAGTCAATAAGACTAGGATACAATCCACCTAACAGAGCGGATGTCTCAGGTCAGTTGCTGGATAAAATGTATGAAAGAGAAATTGAGCAGTTTGCAAAAATTCACTCAGGGGGCTAGTGAACAGATAAATTGCAATGTGGCCCCTCACACGAAAAAGTTAGACATCCATGATCTGGGGTAAGTGACTGGTTTCTGGGAACTGTGACTCCACCTGAATGTGGTGTGATCTCTGATATTAGCGACCTTCTATCTCATAGTCCATCTTGCCTTGGAGGCACAATAGACTGAAGACTCTAAGGCTATGTCCACACTTACACAATTAAATCAATTTAACTTGTATCAATTTAATAAAATCAATAAAATCATTAAATCAATTTAACAGGTGCCCACTAGAAACTCAAAACAAAATAGCATGTCTATGGACAGGACTTGCTATTTCAATTTAGGAGAGGAGAGAAGCACCACGGGAGGTGTAGCAACACGGCCCCCTAGAAGAGCCATGCCCTTACCCAAAATATAGAGAAAAGGAAAACATCTGGGAAGGAGAACGGCAAAAAGTGTTAAATTGATTTAACAGTTAAATCAAAATAACATGTCTGCACTGCGTTATTTTGAAATAATGAGGGAGCTCCTCATTTCAAAATAAGGGAATGTTGTGTGGACCTACCTTTTTTTTTTTCAATTGAGATAATCAGTGTTATTTCAATTTAAACAATGTATGTAGACATACCCTAAAGTGACTGTGTGACTCCATGCTATCAGTGCTATAGTAATCTGGACTTCACATTTCTTACTGGCTTGGTGATATCCAGTTGTAGAGCACAACACCAGTTTGGTGTGTTGACCCTGTCCTCTGACAGTCTGACCTGAGGGAGGCACTCACAGTCTTTGGCCACTCCAGACAGTGACAGTGATCATTTTGGGATGGTTTGTACTGGTGTGCAATTTTGGCAGCAATAGGGGGAGAGACGCAAAGTAATTTGTAGGAAAGAGTTAAATTGAGCACCTGGCCTGAATGATAGCTACTATTGTAGTGGGGTTACTACAGTTATGCCTTGCTGTCCTTAAATGAGAATCTAGCTAAAAGTTATGTTATCTTCCTTTTTCTATCTTCCTCTCCTGCATAAGCTTCTGGATGGGAATGTTGCTTAACACCTTTCTTACCCTTCCTCCCTGCTTGTTAAAGACTCTAAAGTAATTTCTATTGTAGAAAATAATGAGTTTTAATATAAAGTGCCTGCACAATATGAGATGGGGAGAATTGTATGCATCACACAGTCATCAATATTCATTGTATAGGTGAAAGTAACCACGTAAGGGTTCATGAAACATTGTCAGTCTCATATGTATCTCCATGCTATTTTGGATAAAAGAATTATAAGGCAGCCCCTCCTCTCTCAAGATGTCAAAAGGAATGTGCAGGCAATAAAGGATAACATTCAATACAGTCTGCCCCTGGAATAACCTATTTGGCTGTCTAACATATAACATAATTAAAATACCTTGTATGTCTCCCTCTGATTGCCTACTGCCTACTTACTACACTGTCTTCAGTAGCCTGAGCTGGAGGGAAACTCCTTCTCTCCAACTCAGGGCTACTTCTTCTGTAGGCCTCTGTAGAGAGGTGTTTTTATTTTTTTTCCCCTTTCTATAGCATACAAGGGGTTAAAAGGCCTGAGACAGCAGTAGCCAATAGGAGCAGAGGGCTTCAGGGACAATTAAGGTGGAAGAGGTGGTATAAGGCAGGGCTTCAGCTTCTGTTCAAGGTAATGAGCCTCAGATATGGAGGAGATAGCTTGTGTTGGGAGCAGGGCTCTGGAAGACAGGGCCCTGGATAGCTCCTAGGGACACTGCCAAGCCCCAGCCTTGATACAGAGGATGCATGTATGTTTATATTGCCCTGGGTCCCTTTGGAGGATGAAGATGGAAGATGAGCAATGGGGTTGAGATGGTGCTCCTCCAAGCACATAAGGTCCATGAGCTGGGGCCTGGAGAAATGGGCAGGCCTGGGTCCCATAAGCTTCTCCCACAGACCACCCATGGGCAGGAGACCATAGGGAGCATTGTAGACTACTGGCCACTGATTCAAGCAGGCCAGCTGCACTTGGACTATACTCACAAAAGGGGGATTAAAACCTTAGCTGGAGACCTGAGGCCTTATGACTGCAGGCAAGCAGTTAATGGATTAGCACTAACCATCGACTCAGAGTGGGCCAGGCTAACCTGGACTGGATACCTGAAGGGAGAGAACTACTGAGGGCTCGGGCAGAGGGCAGAGGTCCTGATCCAGAGAGACCAAGCAAGATCCACCAGGTGGGGACCACATGAGCGATTCCCCATAACACCACCAGTAGGTGCTCATCTGGTGGTTCTGTTGCTGCAAAGGTCTATATGTGGTGGAGAATGCAGTCATAAGGTTGCCCCTGACTCAGAGGGGTTGGGTGGACTGCAGACAGATGACTGCCTGAGAATGGAATCCTTGGAGATGGAGTTCGTAGAGAAGACCCATTGTCTTCCTTGTTGTATTTGGGAGTGACCACCAGTGTGCCCTGTAAGCTGTGCAGCTGCATGGCCGTGGAGCCCCATGCTGCTGCCCAGTGCGGGGGACCCTGCCGGCCATGCACACCCGACAGCCAGAGTCCCTACCCAGAAAGAAGACTCTGTCTTCCGGCTGGCTGAGAGCTCCGCCAGAGCTGGGAGTTTCTAAAACTCTTGCCCAGAGAAGCTCTGACGGAGCATGCTCAGAACACCTGAGCATGCTCCGTTAGTGCTTTTCCAGCCAGAGGAGGCAAGGCTCAACCATACCAGTCCAACTGCCAATTAAGAGTGCAGAGGGGGAGAGTTGGGCTAGCTGTGGGGTTACCAGGAAAGAAGGTTAGAGTGGGAGGAGGGGATTGGGCTGGCTCGGGGGACTTACTGGGAGAAGAACGGGGGTGGGGGCAGGATTGGGTCTGCTGTGGCATGGGATGTGCAGCAATTAACGTGAGTTACTCAGCTGTCTCAAAGCCTTAGAGGGCCATTGGTGGCCACCCCTGAAAAGGGGAAGAACCAGCTGCTGAGGTGGGTTGTAGCCATGCTTCAGTAGGTCTGGGATGGCCAGTAGCAGCTCTAGCAGGCACAACAGTGACTGGAGGCTTACATCCAGAAGGAGCTGGTGCAGCTGTGGGACAGGAGGCAGAACCAGAGCAAATAGAGCAGAGCCCCAGTTTGGGGGTAGATGTTCAAGGTGCTGAGGACATTTGGGGCAGATCAGGTTGGTCACCAATGGAGCAGCTATTCTCTGTCAGAAGGTGGCAAAGGCCAGAGGGAAAAGGACAGCCACAGCTCTCCTGTGAATGAAACAGGGTGGGGCTGGGCCTGTTGAAACTGTGGGCAGGGAAATAGAGATGGGAATTGTAGTGTTTTAGGGGAAATTATAATCCAGTAATGAGGAGCAGCATATTCAGAGCTGTGTAAGGAATCTTTATTGAAAGAGAACTGAGAGAGAGGGAACCAGACAGACAGGCTTTTCTAGCACCTAAATAGTCTTCCCATTTATCACTATGACAACCCCAATGGCCCTAGATAGTCCAAAACACCACATATTCCTCCCCCTCTAATGAAAAAGCCCTCTCTCCCCAGAAACAATAAAGCCCCCCCCCAAAGAATAAGGAGTAAACTAGGAGATGAGGGTAGACTTCCCCCATCTCCGGCAAACCTCCGGGGAATTATTCTGCCCCATGAAGAGGGGGTCACCACCAGCTAAAGATCCAGCCAAATAGGAGGCCTTCTGTCTCGAGATCGATTATGGTGAACTTCTGGTGTGCCTACACCACAAGGTGGTATTGGTGGTGGTGTGACCACAGGTACCAAGCAAGTAGCCAGAACTGGATAGGATGTTGTGTATGGTTGGTCCAGGGAGGCTGAAGGCATTGAAGAGGTGGTTGGAACAGGAGAGACAGGAACAGTTGCTTCGTGTTCTGATGTGATATCATCTGTAAGGGTGAAGTCAGGAACGTCCATTGGAGATGCATCTTCTGGATAAGTATGATGGAGCAGTAACTGATCTACATGTCGTTGCCAAATCAGGCCACCTGCTATCTGGACAGAGTAGGAAACAGGTCCTGTCTGGACGATGACCACTGCTGGAACACATTTACCTCCTAAAGCATAGTTTCGAGCAAAAACAGGCTGTCCAATACTGAAGGTGCGGTCCTTTGTTCTTTGTGAATGTCTGCTGACTTGGTCCTGCTGTTGGCATTGAACCACTTGTTGTGTGTCTCGTGGTTTCAACAAATCAAAGCAAGAGCGCAACTGCAGTCCCATCATAAGAAAAGCAGGAGATGCCTTAGTCATAGCCTGTGGAGTGTTTCTGTAGGATAACAGGAAGTTGTCCAGACACTTCTGAAGAGGTGAACATCCCTTTGCAGGTTTTAGAGCTTGCTTCATTGTCCGTATGAACCTTTCCGCAAGTCCATTGGTGGAAGGATGATATGGTGCTGACCTGAGGAGATGTATTCCATTGGCCTTCATAAAAGTTTCAAAATCCTGAGAAATGAACTGCGGTCCATTGTCACTCACCAGCTGTCATGGAAGACCATAATGACTAAAAAAGCCATCCAGGGCTGGGTAGTGGTTTCCATAGTAGAGGACTGCATTACAGAGACATCTGGCCATTTTGTATGGGTGTCCACAGCAATTAAAAATATACATCCTTCAAAGGGACAAGCAAAACCAACATGAATACGTTGCCATGGCATTTTGGACCAATCCCACAGGTGAAGGGGTGCCAACTGAGGTGTGTTCCGGAAGCTGTGGCATGAGA
Source organism: Podocnemis expansa (assembly GCA_007922195.1). Classification (NCBI taxonomy): domain Eukaryota; kingdom Metazoa; phylum Chordata; order Testudines; family Podocnemididae; genus Podocnemis; species Podocnemis expansa. The sequence continues at coordinate 9,002 of ML682147.1, forward strand.
TACATACTCTAGCCATCTCCTTGATGGCCCTGTCCAACCCCGGCCACCAGAAATAGCTCCATGTAATTTCTTTCATGCGCACTATGCCACAGTGACTTGAATGGAGCTGTTCCAAAAAATTAGGTCTTAATGAAGGTGGGATAATGGCACGAATACCCCACAACAAACACCTGCATTGGGTTGATAGCTCTGTCCTCCTAGACATGTAGGGGTGGAGGTCAGGAGAGACCTGAGAGTCAGGCAAGAATGTTCTATGCATCACGAAATCCATAACTTGTGAGAGTACCGGGTCAATCCGTGTCGCTTTCTTCATGTCAGTAGCCATGACAGGTGTGTTTTCCACCTGTTCAAAGTAAAAGATTCCTTCCTGACCATGATCTTGACAGTGTGCCAGTAAAGGTAGCCTTGAAAGACTATCAGCATTGCAATGCAGAGAGGATTGCTGATACTTGATCTCATATGTGTATCCAGAAAGTATCAATGGCCATCGCTGCATCTGACTAACAGCCAAAGGTGGGATGCCTGTGTATGGCCCCAAAATTGATGTCAGGGTTGATGGCCAGTGGCAAGTTTGAACTTCTTTCCCCACAGGTACTGGTGAAATTTCCGAACACCGAAAACAATGTCCAGTGCTTCGCGTTCAATCTGGGCATAGTTAGTTTCTGCCTTGGTCAGGAAGCATGAAGCAAAAGCGATAAGCCTCTCTTTGCCAGAAGGCATAATATGTGACAATGCAGCCCCGACTCCATAAGGGGAGGCATCACAAGCCAACTGTAGGGGCAAAGATGGATCAAAATGTGTCAGAACCCTAGAGTTTACCAGTGAGTTTTTAGCTTCATTAAATGCAACATTACAGGCTTCAGTCCAGGCCTTTTTCGGCCCAAGAAGCTCATGTAGGGGTTTCAGGAGTGTCGCTAACTGTGGAATAAACTTTCCATAATAGTTCAATAACCCTAAAAAAGAGTGAAGTTGGCTTAAGTTCTGAGGTAGTGGAGCATCCACGGTAGCCTTAACCTTGGCCGGAGACTTATGGAGACCATCAGCATGAATTATATGTCCTAAATATTCAACCGAGGGCTGGAAAAATTTATGTTTGTCTCTGTGAACATGTAGATCATACTCTTCCAGCCTTTGAAGAGTAGCTTCCAAGTTCGTAAGGTGTTCCTCCTCATTTTTGCCAGTGACCAGGAAGTCATCCAGATAGCAGTGTACTCCAGATGAGCCTCTCAAAATCTGGTCCATTGCCCTTTGGAATAAAGCTGGGACCAACGTAATGCCAAAAGGTAAACAACAGTATCTGTACAACCCCTTATGTGTTACAATTGTCAACAACTCTTGAGATTCTTCTTCAACATGCGTCTGTAAGTTTGCTTGACTCAAATCAATCTTGCTAAATTTTTGTCCTCCAGCCAAACCTGCAAAGATGTCCTCAATGCAGGGAAGAAGATATTGCTCTGCACATAACACTGGGTTGACAGTGACCTTCTAATCTCCACAAATCCGAAAGGAGCCGTCCTTCTTCACTGTTGGGACAATGGGTGTCACCCACTGGCTGTGAGTAACTGGAACTAAGACTTCCTCCTTGACTAACCACTCCAAGTTTTCTTCCACCTTGGGTCTGAATGCAAATGGCACCATCCTGGCCTTCAAACATGTTGGTTGACAATCAGGCTTTATATTTAATTTCACAGTGATTCCCTTCATGCTGCCTAAGTCTTCACTGAAAACAGCAGTGCTAGACTCATTTCTTCAATTGATGCACTTCTGCCCAATCGAGTTGCATTTTCCTGATCCAAGATCTTCCCATTAGGGCTGGGTAATTCCCCTTCACCACAAACAGTGGTAGCTTTGTGGTCTGTCTGTTGAGTTCTACTTTCACATCAACAGTACCCGACAGGGGAACAGTCTCCCCAGTATATGTCTTCAAAACCACTACTGTCAGCTTAAGTGGCAGATATCTAAAGCCCTTCTTATATAGAATGTTAGAAACTAATGAAACGGCTGTGCCAGGGTCCAATTCCATGCGTACAAGTTTGCCTTCCAACACAGGTGTCACCCAGAATTTACATGGGCCAGCTGTTATAGACAAAACATGGAGGGAATCCTCATCTTCTGACTGGGTGTCACTATGATCACCTGTATTCTGCTCTATTGCATGCAGAATTTCCCTCTTAGTCCGCCAAAACAATGGTCCATTGTTCTCAGGTCTGCCTCTTCTGTTTGGCTCATCCTTCCTTTGTTTGCAGGGATGTTCAATGTGCCCTCTCTTACCACAGCAGTTCCTTACACCAGCACTCTGATGCAAGGTGACTCTGCTTCCCACACCGGTAATATTCCTGTCTCCCTGGTGCCCTGTTGGTAGATTGTGGGGATACTTTATGCACACTGACTGTGATCTGTTGCATGTCTTGGGTGCCGTGTCCCATTGACACTGCAATTTCAACAGCCTTCTGTAAGGGGAGTACACCTTCAGTCAACAGGCATTTCCATTTTGATTCTCTGTGCAGGCCATACACTAGCCTGTCACACAGCATTTCCTCTAACATGTTCTTGAAGTCACAGTCTGCTGCCAGCTTCCTCAGAGCTGCTACAAACTGTACAACTGATTCACCTTCACCTTGGTTCCTTTGGTAGAACCTATACCTCTCTGCAATTACTAGTAGCTTTGGGGAAAAATGTGCTCCCAGAACTTCCACTAGGTCCTTGTAAGGTTTCTGCTCTGGCTTCTCTGGATAAAGCAAATAACATAGCAAACTATAAGTCTTAACCCCAATGACTGTTAGAAAAACTGGTACCTTCTTCTCATTAGTTATGTCATATGCTATTACAAAATTTTGAAATCACGCTGTATATATGTGCCACGAATCTGACGAATCATCCAACAGTTGGAGGGTTGTAGTAAGTAAAGCCATGATGCCCTCTTGTGGTTATTGTTTCTCTCTTCGCTTGTACTTAACAGCAGGCAGATCAGCTTTCAGAAGAGCCAGCTAGCCCTTAGGCAAACAGATCAGCTTTCAGAATTACAACCCAACCCCCATGCAAGCAGTAAATAAAAGTTTTGCTTCTTACATTGCATTCTGGTTTTCCATAGTTGACAGGACTGTTGAGGAAAGCCAACTCCATCACATGTCCCATCCTCTGTCACCAGATGTAGTGTTTTAGGGGAAATTATAATCCAATAATGAGGACCAGCATATTCAGAGCTGTGTAAGGAATCTTTATTGAAAGAGAACTGAGAGAGAGGGAACCAGACAGACAGGTTTTTCTAGCACCTAAACAGCCCTCCCCTTTATCACTATGACAACCCCATTGGCCCTAGATGGTCCAAAACACCACAGGAATGCCCAGTTCAGAGGACTTCTCCTGCAAAGGAAACAGGGAGGGAGTTGCACCCACTGAGGCTGTGCACAGTTGGAGCATAAGAAGCAGGAATGCCCAGAATGCATAAGAAGTGGGAGTGCCCAGAACAGAGGCCTGTGGGGTCCAGAAAGCGAAGAAAATGCTTCTGTTGCTCAGACCTGGGGCATATAAGGAAGCAAGGTCACCTGACAAACAGGAGGATGGGAAAACAGTTGCCTGGGAGCCTGAATGGGGCTTAAAGGAAGTGCCTGAAAGCCAGATCAGGGGTGGAGGCAGACCATGACGAAGGGGCAGGGGGCCTAGTAAAAAGAGATCTGCCTCCACAAGCAGAGGGCCGGGATGGAGGAGAAGACTGGGAGCCAATCCAGGATAGATACAGACTGCCAAGAGGGTCAGGTGGGGCTGAGGACCCCACGTAGCTCCCCAAACCTAGAAGGGTATAGGGAGATGGTGGTCTGGAGCATGGGGACAGAGCTGTCCTATGCAGAGGTGGTGTTCTGGTGAAGGTCAACCAGGTAGAGAAGGAGACTAAGCTGGGATGCACACCCAGAGCAAGTTGGCAAACCCAGACGCAAGAGGGGAACAAGTCAGGGGATTATGTGGGCCAGGTAGAGGAGAAGCAGGCAGACTGAAAGAGGCCGAGGAGGCCTGTTGGAAAGCCGAGGAAGAGCTGGAACATCTAAAAGAACGGCTCCAGGGGGATGGGGGGAGGAGGAGAAACTTGAAAATCCTAAAGGGTAATTATCATGGGATGCACGTTTGTGCACTTTTCGGGTACGATATATATATCTTTTCTGTTCACTTTTGCAATATGATTGTGTGGGGTGATGCCAAACATGCTATTCAAGTTTCCTTTATGAATGCTCATAATATTCTACATAATTACCATGGTGCCATGTTTCCTGCAGCATCATGTAAATGCACAGACACAAAGCATGGTTCTAGGTATTTTACAGGGCTCAGAGAGGAGGGGCAATCAGAGTTGCCTCCTAGCAGCATGGAGACAGTCAGAGCCATTTCCTTATCAGTGTTGCAAGCATGTACCCAAGGAAGATAACAAAGACAATGAAGCTAGTGAAATGCCTGTAGCATCTTGGCCCATGCAAAGGGGGAGAGACAGAAGGGTTTTTATTTTTGTTTTTGTTTTAAAAAATGGGTAGGGAGAGGGGAACAGACACTTAGAACTGGAAGGTTTTCTTCTTGCCTGAGAAAGACCGTCTTGAAAGCAACTCTAAGAGACCAAACCTAACCATAGAGCCCTGCAGATCCGTGGGCAAATGCTTCAGATCCATGGGTATCCACATCCATGGATGTGGATATCCACAGATCCATTACTGCAGATTGGAGAGCAGATGCAGATTCTATTTTTTCTCTGCCCAGGACGCACACAGCGGTGGAGAGCAGTGAGCAATATAAACAGCAGAGGCGGGAACAAAGGAAGTGCTCCAACCAATCCCAACTCGTCTTTGCTTGTGATCTGCCAACCAATCAAAGACAGTCACTCATGGGCACTCAGCTTACCAACTAGTCCCGCCTGTGACTCAAGGAACCTCAGCAGCCAGTCCCCACACTTCACCAATAAGATGGTGATAAGCAGCTACCCCAAAACCACCCCATCCCTTCCCTCATTGCCAGCTACCCAATCAGATGACTGGCAAGAGCTCCAGCTTCCCTATCCCAGGAGAAATAAAATTTCTTGAGATCAGGGCCAAGGCAGCCTCTGAAAGGCATTTTGTCCTGCCAGCAACTTCTGCCCCTTGCCCTTCAGTCTCAGCTCAGCAAAGCTGTAGCAGCCAGACACAGGCTCTGTTTGTATTCTGAGAGCAGGAGCTGCTGCGATGCATATTGACATATAACCTGGAATGCAGATCCCGGATTAGTTACAGGCTGATATGGAGCAGATGTTAATTGGATGCCGATCTACAATTTTGCATATGCACAGAATTTTGTCTTTCCATACGGCCAGGAGGGCCAAGACTGTCTGAACACCACCAACAGCCAGTCATGTGGGTAAGAGTGAGAACAAACTATGGAGTAAACCTGGAATCGTGTTTTATTTCTTTTATTTGCTTGTGGTAACTTCTGATTCCATTATTAAATGATTGTGCGTCAATTTGCTATATACTCACTTAAAATATACTAATAAATAAACTACTGTTTATTTTATCTAAAGTTGTGTGGACTTTGAACGGTGTGAATGAGTGAGGCTGGGTATATCCATTCAGTTGATAAATGGATGAACAAGGGTTTATGAGTCTATAGTAAACAGGAAAAGGCCTCAATCACTGTAGCATGGAAATTCCTCATGTGGCATATTAGGGCTGTGGATGCTCACTAAAGGACTGTCACTTGAGTGTCCAGAGAGTGCACACCCACTGCCCAGGACCAATTACATGCAGGAGGCTAGTGTGCACTGGCTCAGGGGTGAGTGGTCACCTGCCATAGTGGGGTAAGTCAGGGTTCTGTAGTCAAGATTGGGGGTCACAGTGGCACACTAGACCACATCTTGGAAGGGTAATCTCACAGCCATCTATGGTCCCAGTGAAGGGCCATCCATGGTAAAAGGTGCTGAGCAGGGGAAAGTGTAACAGGGTTGTTGCCCTGCTATAACATATGAGGGTTAAATGGGCCTGAGAGAGCAGTAGCCAATAGACGCAGAGAACTTCAGGGCCAATCAAAGTGCAGCAGGCAGTACAAAGGCAGGGCTGCAGCTTTTGTTCAAGGCAGTTGTGCTTAGACCTGGGAGGAGATGGGTTGTGGTGTAAAACTGTGCGAGACAGGACCCTGGGTAGTTCCCAGGGGCACTGCCAAGTCCAACCCTTAATAAAATTGACAAAGTGGGTTGGAGCCCATGAAAGCTTAAGCCTAAAGAATCTGTTAGTCTTTAAGGTACCACAGGCCTCTCTTGTTTTAGCTTTGATACAAGGGATGCAGACAGATGGGGAGATATTTATGGCCCAGGACACATGTTGCAGGTGAAAATGGAGAGGATCGGGGGGCTAAGGTGGCATTCAACCAAGTACAAAGGGTCCCTGGGCTAGAGCCCAGAGAAGTGGGCATGCCGGGTCCCTTACACTTCCACCTCATCCCAGACAGTCAGTGGACAGCACACCATATGGAGTGTTGCAGACTACTGGCTGCTGATACAAGCAGAACAGCCAGGGCTGGACTATACCCTGTAAGGGGGAACTGAAGGCTTGGTCAGAAGCAGGTGCCTTACCATGATTTCAGGCAAACAGTGAATGGATTAGTGCTTGCCATTGATTCAGAGTGGGCCATGCTGAACTGGATTAGACCACTGGAAGAGAAAAAACTATTGAGGACTCAGTTAGAGGGCTGAGGTCCTTATAGTTCTGGAGAGACCAAGCATAGACCACGAGGTGGGGCCCACTTGAGCAATTCCCATATCGCCTCCAGGAGATGCTTGTCAGGTGGGTCCAGTGCTGAAAAGGTCTACAGCAGGGGTCTCAAACACATGGCCCATGGACCGCATGTGACCTCTAAAGCTATTTCCTTCGGCCCGCAATGGCACTATCATTACCGATATTTTCAATATCGTTGTTTGAAAAGGTTTCAGTGGTGCAGCCCTTGGACTATGATACTAGTCCTCATGTGACCCTTTACTAGTCCCCATGAAGCCTCCATGGTGATTTGAGTTTGAAACCCCTGGTCTACAGGGTGGTCTTCAAGCATCTGCTTCCTTATGGTTCTTCAGAGACCTGATAACGGAGACAGCTCTGACAGTGGCTAATTCATCTCTATCAGTGAAGACAAGCCTATAGACACTAATCAGGCTCCCAGAGAAACTGATTAAGGTAATTAGATAAGAAAGCTGCAGAGTTGGTTGATTTTGAAGTGACAGTCCCAATATTTAGGACATTGTCTTATATAGGTACTCATCTCTTCTACTCCTGTTGAAATTTTTCACAGTTGCTGTCTGGTCACACTAGCTTGGTGGAATAAAGAGCCAAGTAGCCCATCGGCCCAAATCTGATACAGAGGCACTAAAGGATACCCTAGGGAAGAGAAAGGAGAACAGGGCTACTGAGTCCCATCATAGAAATGCTGCAGGTCAGGGAGGCCTCTGTTCCCACCAGGTCCTGGTAAGAGGGTCAAAAACCTACTGGACATTTTAAGCAGACTGTATTGTGAGGACTGCTGTAATGTTGGTGGAGGGAACTCAAAATAAACAGCACTGTAAATACACAAATAGTAGAGTCTATGAAGTTTCTGCAGGGCAAGGAGACAAGAACAAGGACATAGCCTAGTTCACTCCCTTGACTCCATTTTGGTGCTTGGTGTCACTTTGAGCCACAGCAGCCAAGAGCAAAATTAAAAGGAAAATCCCTCCTTTCCTGCAACCCCCTGTATTATTGGCTGTACATGCCTCCCACTGCTGCAACACATGCTGGTGAAAGAGACAGGCTTCCAAGCTTACACAGAGGTTTCTCTGTAAATTCAGCAACTTGATTCTATCTCCAACGAAAGCTGGTCTAATAAAAGATGTTACTCTATCCACCTCATCTGTCTAATATTGTAGGATTACCACAGCTACAGAAGCAATGCATAAAAGATTACTGTCACTTTCTGGAGCATTTGATTATATTCTCTCAAGACAGCCTGTCTCAAAAACTGCTGAATGAAGAGATGTCATTTACTGTATGTGCTTGTTCCCAGTGGTGTCTACTGCTCAGGGTGTTTTGTAGATAAAAAAACAACAAGCAGTTGTGTGGCACTTGATGACTCACTGCTTATCCCTGGAATAAATCAGTCCCAGTCCTGGGTGTCTTATTCTGTTTCTGCTCAGTGTTTACACAGCAAACTCACTTTGAAGTCAGTGGCTGATTTACTGAGTAAGGACCTCTGGTGTTGGGCTCTAGGAGCTGGCTTACAGAGAGCCTTTGGGCCCAGCTAGCCCCACTCTGCAGTACCTGCAGCCAATCCCAGGATGGGAGGGAGAGGGAAAAAAAGGAGCCTGGTTCAGTTCAGGGCTGACGGGGGAAAAGGCAGGAGGTAGCTGCCTCCCTACCACAGAGGAAGCGTCAGCAGTCTGCAGCTGAAGCAGCCACCAAGGAGTGAACACTGTCTCCTCAACCCAAACATACTGTGGAGGAGAGCTAGGAGCCTCTGACAAATGAGGTAACTGGGTGATTGCAGCCCAGAGACATTGTGGGGCTCAGCTTCACCGATCTTGCTGCTGCCCCCGCATGAAGGAGCCTTGTCCTATAGCAGGGAGCCACCAAATATTCACAAGAGTTACAGGAGGCAAGCCACCCTGTGAACTGCACTGAGAAGGGGAGTGAGAATTGCTCAGTTTAAGGGATGGCAGTAAGAAGTAGCCCAGGGAAGTAGATTTACACTCCCTGCTGCTAGAGGTTCCTTGTTCTGGGGCTGACACACACAGGCACTAAGGCTGTGGGCTGGTGGAAAGGGAGGATGGACCTGGGCTCACCAACCCCATTACCTAAAAGACTGAGGCTATTCAACCTGGGAAACAAGGAGCTGGAGATCAGGTACCAGCCATTAGGCTACTGAGCCCTTCAAACACCATGTTTCAAACACCATGTTACAAACACTAACTTTGTTCCCGCTGCAAACTCCAAAAACTCCAGCTGAGATGCAGGTTCAGTTTTACAGAAAGATGCACAGAAGTGTGGAAGTTAAGAAAACAAAAATATGTTGTTGAAGGTCTGTGAGGGGTTAGTAATGTGTCTTATGGAATAAGAATAGTAAAGAATGTAATCCAGAGTGGTGTTGAGAAGTAATGTGTTGTGCAAACCAAGTTTGGATGTTTTAATCTAGCCTAATGGGAAAACAAAATGGAGTCTGTTGTAAAGCAAAATGGATTCTACCTGTGACTGACAAGACAAGGTTGTAGTATGTTCTGTGCTGTCTCTGGGCAGACATGTTAATATGCCACTGAATATGCATCATCTTAACCTTTATAAGACCCCGGCTCAGACGGTGGAGCTGGCTGCTTTCTCAGTGTCTCAGCCTCCCTGCTGCAGCAGAGCAAATAAAGTTCGATGTTCACTTTCAATTCAGACAACTGAGTCAGACTGGTGATTTTGGATCACCCACAGAAGGAACTTGCTCCCATACCTGTGGTTTGTGTCCAGCTTCCTGGTGAGGTTCAAAGAGAAAGACTCTCTACAATGCGCCTGCTAGGTGTGCAGCACAAGACATTGCAGATTAGGGAATTACCCTGCAAAAGGCCACTCTGTTTTCTGTGGAGTTTCAAAGTCCTGGCAGTGAGGCTCATTTTTGTAAGATACTCCCTCAGACAGACACACACACACAGCCACATTCTACTTCTTAGAAATATTAGGATAGTGCACACACCCCCTTCCGCCAGCCCTATGTGATGAGAATGTTGAGGTTTCTCATTGAAACACTCAAAATCCAAGAAAGATAACAATTAAATGCCGCTCTTGGCTCCCATTGCCTGAGGGAGCAGGTAAAATATTTGGAGCTATAGGAAAATATTTTATTCTTCTTTATGCTGTTTTCGGGGGAGCGTATTATTCCTACTAAGTGTTAAGAAAAGAGAAATAAAAAAAACAAAACTGAGGGGACTGTAAATGTAGTGTTAACTATTGAGTCACAACAAATGCCCCCATAAGAAAGTATTGCTGAGCTGCATAGGACTGCATTCTATTGTGGCTGCTACACCCGACACAGAGGGTATCAGAGAGTTTGGAAATTTCTATTACTGCTTTGTCCAAAATGTCAAAGGTAAGAAAACAGTCCCAAGAGTGTCCTAGGCTAAATCTAATTCTGGCCAAGCTGGGAGAATCCCCCCATTCCTTGTTCACCTTCTGAGGGTAGAAGAGGGGCTACAGAAATGTCTCCACACATCCATAGATCTATATCTCGATGTTTAGGACTGGAATTTAGTGTCAGTGTCACATTTTCAGAAGCTCCTAAGTGAGTTAGGACCTCACATGACATTTTCAGAAATGTCTTAGGCCAGATTTCAAAGGACCTATAGGAGCCTGGAAATGTAGACTGGGTACCTGGTGGGAGTTTCCAAAACTCCTGGAGTTTGCCACTGCATTCATATTGAAAATCCCACTGGGTGCCTCTCTGCAGTTCTAGACCCCTCAGCATCTTCAGATCCTGACCTTTAGTCATAGTTTCAATGACAGTCAATGCACCACACTCCTTTTGGCTTCTTTGAAAATCCCATGGTAAATATATACACCATTTTGCAAAGAGATGTTAATGTTTATAACCAGACGTGATTTGCAAGCTGGCAAGATCACATATTAAATGATAAAGCAATGATGAAGTTTACTACATTTTTATTTTTTTGCTCAAAGTGACAACTGGTAACCACAGCCACAGAGCCCTGTGCGACAGGCACCATCAGCACTACCAATGCCCCTAAAAACAAGTGCATCACCAAGCCCTAGACTATACTTGACACGTTTTTCAGCGGCAGTCGACAGGAGATATGCAAAGTATGTAAAAAACCTTGTGCATCTCCCAACAACTCTCTAAATCACTCCTACACATTAAGGTAAGTTGACCGCAAATGCCTTGTGGTCAGCTTATAGCAACTCTAGTTCCAGGGCTGGAGTTGCTATGGCGACTTCCAAAACCATTCAGTGGGTTTGTACTCACTATTAAATTGCACCCACAAGATCATGCTGATGGCAGCAATTTTGCTGCCATCAACATAGACTTGCACTAAAAAACCTTGAGCCCTGCACAGCAGGGAAGCTCCTGGCTGGCTTAGCGTTCCCTACCTCCTGAGCCCCACCCCTGGCTATGGATCCCACAGCTGGGATCATTCAGAGAGAAAGGGAAGACATGACACTGGAACACCTGGGAATGTGATAATGAAAACCCTTCAGTCACACAGGGATTCAGCCATCCAGTGCCATGAACAGTAACAATTACAGCTCAGTACTGGCAGGACTTGCTCTGGTTTTTGTTCATTTCTCATTAGGTCACAGGGACACAGCACTGTCTGGGTTCAAGCTTTTTGTCTCAGGGAATTTGCCGTCCAGGACTGAGGAGGAAGATTCTTACCTGAGCAGGTCACTCCAGCGTCCTCTCCGTGACTGCAGTCATTCACACCCCATCCCCTGTTGCCACACTTCCAGAGAGCAGACTCGGTACCACTACAGTCAATGTCATCCAGCCAAATCTGCCCAGATCCTTGTCCAAAATGAGCTCCACCATGGGCGCTGAGAGCAGATCTGCATCCCAACTGCTTACACACCACCTTAGCATGTTTCATGTCCCATTTGTCATCACACACCGTCCCCCACTGATCGTTGTGTTTAACCTCCACTCTCCCAGCGCAGGGGCTGCGTCCATTCACTAGCCTCAGCTCATCAGCACCTGAAAAGAGACACAGAGCAGGGTGAGAGTGAGCAGACAACCCTCTCCCCAGCATTATCACAGCACAGTCCAAGCCCAGCAGCAGGGGATCTGCACCCAAAGCCATGAGAATGGGACGTGACCAGAACTGCCCCATGGTGCCACCTTCTCCAGTCTCAGGGTCTCACACTCTGGCTATCAGTGCTGCAGCTCTCACCATTTATCACCAGGCTGACAGCAGAGACTCTGTCAAAGGAGGGTGGGGAGAGTGAAGGGAGCAGGGCACTGAGGAGAGAGGAGGAAAATTTAGTAGTTGCAGGGGTATGGGGAGGGAGCCAAAGGCTGTGCGTGAAAGAGCATTGGAGAGGGTGCTTTGGGACTTGGTGGGGCGGGAAGGAGAGTCTGGGAAGAGAGGACAGCCTGGAGACAGAGTGAGGAGGCAGAGTTTTCAGGGGAGAGAAGACATGAAGGGGGTCATCAGAGAGTAAACAGGGAGGGAAGAAGGTGTGAGACAGGAGGGGAGGGAACAGGGATCTGGAATAAGGGCAGGAGGGAGAAGTGGAGATGGAATAAGAGAGACAGGGTGCAAGGAAAGGACACAGTGTGGGGAAGGAGTGGGGAATTGAAATAGGATGGGGAGAGGGGGCATAAGGAGGGATGGTGACTAGAGAGGTTTGAAGAGGTCCGAAAGAGGAAAGAGTGGTGAATGTGACCTTGTATAGAGGCAGAAGAGAGGGAGTCTGAGGAAGGGCAGCAAAAGAGTGGGGAACGGGGCTGTGGCACAGAGAGTGGGAGATAGTCTGGACTGTTCAGACAGGGCAGAGGACGGGGCTGGAGGAGGCAGTCTGGTGCATGGTGGATGTGGGTATTAAAGAGGGGAGTGGGTTGTGTGGGGGCAGGAGGAAAGAACGGGTAGGTAGGATGGGGAACTCTAGGAGGAGTCTGTGCTTCACGGTCTCAGGCAGAGAAGCTGAGAAACAGTCAGAAAATTGTTGCTGTTGTAAAAGGCTAAACCAATCCCATCCATGACAAGACAGATGAGGTGAATGGCTGGTGTCAATGAGAAAGTCTCAAATATCTTGATCTGTAACTCTCCCCGGAGCAGTAGCCCAAGTTGTGTGTGTGAGGGTGAGCCAGGCTGTGTCAATTAGCTCAGTGGGTCTCAGACTATTTCCCAGCCAGTCCTCCTTCTGCTGCAGAAAATAACCCAGGGGAAGTGAAGACGGCATTGGGCCATGGTCAGTAGGATCTCATCTCATGGTGAGCAGAGGTAAGGCCAGTCTCCAGCTGACCAGCCATGGAGTGTTGTGAACCTCAGGTCCATTAAAATGTGATGTGTCTGCCTAAAATTTGAACTCCAGCTCTGATAGAGTAGTAGAGGAGAGTTCAAATGCCCCCAGACAGACTGGATAACAGAACTGGCTGTTTTTTATAGTCTCCTGACTTTTGATCTGTGGAGCTGGACAATACGGCCTTGTGGTTCCCCACGTGATCTTCCTCTCTTCCCACCTGCCCTACACAGTCTTTCAGCCCTCCTCCCTTGCATACTTCCTTCTTTTCTTTTCCCCTTTCTACCTAGCCTCTCTGTCTTGCATGTGCAGGCTGCTCTTCTTCCAGCTGAGGAGCACGTTCTGCCCCCACATCCTTCCACTGACTTTTCTCAGTTATACCTGAATCCATCCTTGCTAGTGGTTCCCATCTCTGGGGGTTGTGGAGAGACCAAGATGGCTGCGGGGACAGAGGCAGTTAACAAATAATGTGAGAATGGGCCACTGCTAGTTGCACAGTCCTGGGCTATTGGCTAGGAAAATGGTCTCCAGGATAGGATATGAAGACCCAGAACTGTCCTTGGGACTGGGAACAAGTGTGGGCATCATTAATTACAATGCCTGTGCACTATGGTGACATGCAGATTTCCACCATGACCCCTGGAACAGGCTGGATAGCTGAACCAAGGACAGTGCCTTTATGGGACCTCCATGGAGCTCAGAGAACAGTGCAGCTCATTGCATAAGTTGCTAATGTGCAGTAGTGGCAGGGCCCCAGGCTATAACATAGCTTTAGTTAAGCATGCACAAAGTTCTCTTTCTTTCCAGACAGTGGAAACAGCAACAGCTGGCAGTTTCCTTGCAAAGAAATCCCTCAGCTTTCCCCTCCAGTGAGGTCCAACAGACTTTGTTTGTTCCTTCCAGTATCCCGGTCACAACTCCTTCTCCTGACTTCTCCTTCTAACAAACAAACACAGTCTGACTCCTGTATCCCAGCCTCTGCATTGGCAACAAAAAGAAACCCCAGGGTTTCTTCTACCCTGGCAAGTGGCCAGTGCTTTGGGCATTACCCTGGCTGTTTGCAACTGTTTTTACTATATCAAAGATCTTGATTGCTCTGGTGCTGGAGGCTAATGAGAGTGCTTGGCCCATCCATTGGCTTTTGTGAGGTCAGTGATTCCCTTTGTATCCAAGGTCCCCTGATGGCAGCCACGAGCACTTCTCAGGATAAGAATCACAGTTATTTATTGACGCAAACAAGCAAGGAGTCCTGTGGCACTTGAAGCCTAATACATTTTTTGCATGAGCTTTTGTGGGAGACAATCTGTCATATAGCCGCACCATTTCTTTGGTTCCAAATAGAATAATGATCCACATCCAGCACTCTGAATCTTAACACAGTTCAGATCTAGATTAAAGAGTGTGGAAGAGGCCTGTAAGGCCTCTAATTTGCTGAACCACAGAATGTCTGTGAAAAAATAAGGAGTGTAAGATAAAATGAAATACTCTGAGAAAAGCTGACTGTCTCTCGTCAACAAGGTCAGGATGTTCCAAAAGATAAGTTGACTCTGAATCCTGCCTTTGGAATATTTTAGGTGACTCTGTAATTTTCCAGTGGCTAGCTAGAAAAGGGGAAGTACCCTATGTTGAACACACTATGATTTCTCTAAATACTGTTGAAATTTGTTTGTAAGTAGAGCTCTCATTAACCAGACAATTTCTGTCCATTAGTGATCTCTCCCTGCATATGCTTGAATAAAACGATGTCTTGTTGAACCTGACAACACTTGATTGATTAGTTTTCTTTAACAGGAGTGAAAACCATGGCTTTTCTCCATTCCTGACATTTTCTCATTTGTTTGCCAAGACCCCATGTCATTGTACAGACTTGTTTACAGCACAGTTTATATAGATCAATATTTATGAAACCTGATCTTCTAGCAAACATTGACCTGGCCTCTACTCAGGGATCATGGAGGAGGGTTCAGTCCCTCAATGGAAGAGAAGAGTAGCTGCATGGTGATATCCCCGACACTGCATGTTCCCCAATATCACTGTTTCTGTGTCATATGAAGAAAATTCAGATTTCAGAAAGAGAATTTTAAAAAAATAAAAAATAAAATTATATATCTTTAGGGAATGATGCACATTTACTTATGAATCCAACTATAATATTTCCAAGCTGAACTCATGCTTGGCATCACTATATGACACTATCACACAAGTATCTGTGCAATAATTTATTCCTCACACAGCAAGATTGTCCATCTCCTTCCTGAACTGTTAGTCTAACCACCCAAGAGTCACCACAGAATTCTTCACTTTTCAATGCAGCTACACCTTGACTCTAATCCCAACACCTTTTATATGAACTTTTGGGAAATTTCAAATAAAAATTCCAAGTAACCTGCTGGACACTCATGTTATGCAGGAATTACTTGGTCTCAGTCTCTATTCAGTGAACAGTTACCGAGCTGTGAGGTACATGTTAGGACAGGTTTTTCTCTAAGACAACAATTTAAACTTAAATTTCTGATTATCAGCTTCAGTGTCTCAGACTGGAGCAATAGCACAGGGGTTCCCATGAACCAGCTGCAGCTGTGCAGTGCACTCTGCCACCAGACACCTGGTCATTCTCCTGGTGCTGACATCAGCCCAACAGGTTCCAATCACTGCACTATTTAATTTATTTCTATGAGAATTGTTGGCTCTGGGTTTTTTTGGGTGAAATTCTGCTCACCTCACACGTGCAAAACTTCTACTGGCTTCAGGGACAAGTTCCAGAGGGGTAACTGTTTCACTCTAGTCCAGCAAAACAAACAAGGAGTCTGGCAGCACTTCTAAAGACTAACATTTTCTTCAATGAGTGATTGTGGGCAGGAGGCATCAGGGCCTGGCCCTGGGAGCTGTTGGGTTTATACCAAGCAGACATTTCTGTTGGATCCCAAATTACATATTTATTCGGATTTAAAATACTAAAATGATGCCACCAAGGCTTTAGGCATCCCAACAATGTTGGTTACACACTCAAATCCCAGCAGCATCAACCATTTCAACAGGAACTCAGATAGACAGACACCTACAGAAAATAATTCCCACCCCTTCTCACTATGTAAAGCAGGGCTGGACTGACGATGGGGCTGTAACGGCTGCAGCTCCACGCTACAGATGGGACCTGCCATGTACTGTCCTGCAAAAATATCTTGGGTGCTGGACAGTGTGCTGGCCACCAGAGGTGCTCCTGGCCCAAGCACCTCCAGCCCCATCTTCAAAGTGTCTAATGAAGTGGGATTTTCTTCCAGAAAAGGTCATGCAATAAATGAATGTATTAGTCTTGATGGGATTCCTTGTTTTGCTGAATTAGACTAACACGGCTCCCCTCTGGAACTCAGCCCACACTGTCACATTGCTGGCCTGGCCTGCCCCACCCTGTAGCTCACAAATCTGCTGGAGCCAGCTCTATGCCTG
This sequence comes from Podocnemis expansa, assembly GCA_007922195.1. NCBI lineage: Eukaryota > Metazoa > Chordata > Testudines > Podocnemididae > Podocnemis > Podocnemis expansa. The sequence continues at coordinate 25,429 of ML682147.1, forward strand.
CGACTGGTTGGTCTCCTGGCTTCCCCTGCACGACTAGTGGGTCTGTCAGGCCCCAGCACCAGCATACCTGAGCCAGGAGCGTTGCTGCCCTGGGGAAGGACCCAGGACACCAGCCCAGGGCCCGCCCCCTGCCTGCAGGCCACACCCCCATCCGGGGACAGGACCAGGAGTGGCTGTGGGCAGCTGGACACCGGATCCCTGGCCAGGGATCGGGCCAAGAGCAGCAGCCACAGCTGCAGGCAGCAGGGCCTGGGATCCTTGGCTAGGGACAGGGCTGGGAGTGGTCACAGCGCCTGCGGGTGGCTGGGCCCCAGATCTCTAGCCCCATTAGTCTGGAGACCAGAAGAGGCGGGGCTCTGCGGGACCTGGGGCACTGGCGCCAGGATTCAGGGCACAGGCCCCATGTGCCCAGCACTGGTGACGCCCCTGGCCTGAGCACCATGCTGTCCTGACCCCAGGTTGGGCACCAGCAACGTGAGGGGGTAGCTGACAAAAGTGGGCAGCCTCAAGCCCTGAAGAGCCTAAATCTGGCCCTGACGTGAAGCATAGCATGGGTCTTCTCCAACACCCCATCAAAAAACTGAGGTTTCCTTTGTATCACATCTGGGCTATTCTGGCCAAAATGGGGAGAGCAAGTTCCAGAGTCCAACTACCCTTCTCCTCTATAAAAAGGAAATCAGCTCAGTCCCCCTGGCTGACAACAACAGTGCCAGAACAGCACAGAGAGAGAGGTGATCCCACAGGAAGGTTAAGCTCAATTTATTTAGGACTTTATAAATCGCAATAAAAATCTTAATCTACACCCAGAGATGGACAGATATTCTGTGCCTAATCCCACAGCATGGCTCTAACATGCTCCCACTGACACGCCAAATGTACTCTGACTGGTCTTAGTGTGCAGCCCAATGCAGAGGTCACTGCTATAATCTAAACAGGGACAGTGGCACTCGAAAGGAAAGGTCACAACCTCCTACCCAGACACAGAGGGTAAAAAGCTGACTGTAAAAGTTACTATCCCAGTTTCAAGTAATGATACTCCCCAGCTGACCCACAGAGGAGCTTACCTGCAGTGTCCTGAATTGTGAGGAGAAGAAGCCACAGCACCAGAGTGGAGAAATATCTCTTCATTGCCAGCCTGGCGCACTGTCCCCTCCTCTCACTTCACTGGCTACACCTCAGTCTGCCAGGACTGCTCTCAGTCTGACAAGTGAGAACAAAGCCATGGAATAGAAATATATAGATTCAGAGGCTGGCACATGTTGTCAAAAGGAACCAATAGCAAACCCACCTGCCTTTTTAGTTCTTATCAGTGGTTTTATCTGTGAATTTCTGCAACTAAAACACCCAATAAAACTTGAAAGCAACAAACATTGCCATATATGAGTGAAGAGCCTCCTCCCTAAGTCACATTTATCACAGCCTCAGATCAGCTTTTAACACCCCCCCCCCAGTCTCTGGGGCAGGAGAAAAAAGTTTTGTAAAAACTATTTGTGCTGTTTCTTACCCTGACAGACTCTATACTGTATTAAACATGAATTGGGAGACATTAGAGGCTGGGATTTTATAAACTAGAGATTAAATCCCATGTGACAAAGGTGATCATTACCAAACTAACCTGCAATGTATGGCATGCCATACTGTAGGTGGGGACAAGTCACCAGAACACAGGATGTCTATCAAGCTTTCTTAAGACTACGGTACCAACCTGCAGAAGGGGGCGGGGAATTAGCAAAGCCAAATGGGTACCCCGAAGTCAACTACTAAAGTAGAAGCCCAATAAAGAAAACAGTTAAACACCTCTAGTCATCACCTAAACCCCCAAGTCAGACTTCTACAGCACATCCTCAGGGATCTACAGCCTATTCTACAAGACAATCCCTCACTTTCTCAAGCCTTGGGAAACAGATATCTCCTTGTTTACAGACAGCCCCCCCCACCTTAAACAGATACTTACCTGCACCTACCAACCTAAAAACAGAACTATTAAAGCATAGGCACACATCCCTGCAACAAATCACATTGCCAAATTTGCCACATATCTGCACAAAAGACACTGTTACTGGACGCAATAAAACCAGATGTTCCATTAAAGGCTCATTCAGCTGTTCATCCACCAATGTGATTTATGCCATCATGTGCAAGAACTGCCCCTCTGCCTTATATTTTGGACAAACAGGACAGTCTCTGTGCAAAAGAATAAATGGGCACAAATCTGACATCAGAAATCACAACATTTTAAAACCAGTGGGCCACCATTTCAATCTTTATGAACACTCCATTAATGATTTTCTAATTGCTATGCTCAGACAGATGAATACCAGATCAAGGCTTCAAGGAAAAGCTTCTGAAATTGAATTTATTTGTAAACTTGGTTGCTTTGCTTCAGGACTTAATGGGGCATTGGATTTTTCTCTCATTACAACAGGTGATTTGACCTTATCTTCTTCTATATGCTGTTCTCCAGTGTTTGAGTCTTTACAACTGCTTTGATTTGCTGTTACAGTGTGACCTGTTCCCATGACATACACATCCCTGCATTCATTTCCTCCCATTCTGTAAGTTCCCCCATCTTCAAAGTATCTAACGAAGTAGGATTTTTCTCCCATGAAAGCTCATGCAATAAATAAATTTGTTAGTCTTTAAGTGCCACAGGACTCCTTGTTCGTGTTACTGAGCTAGACTAACGCGGCTGCCCCTTTGCAACTCAGAACTAGGTTGTGTCACTCAGACCAGATGTTGCAGAAAACAAATTACCTCAGTGCCATGTGTAACATTGATAGTTTTTAGTGCTCTCTGTCCACTCCGTGGCCATCCATTGTAACTGTAGTTTTTGAGGCTTCTTGCTTAGACCATGATCATTGGTAATAGAGACACAGCATAGGGCATCCTGAGTAAGCCATGACCCTCTCTTGTAGGAGCAGGCTATCCTGCACACACCATGTTCATCAGTCCTGTCTTTAGGTGGAAGAGTGTTCCTTGTAAACAAGCTGACTTGATTCTTGTGACACAGGTAATTAAAGGACTAGCCGCAAAGCAAAGGGCATTCAGTGCAGAAAAATTATACATCACATTATCCTCAATTCTTCTTGGAACTGAACTCTTAGAATATGTTTATTAAAGAAATTGTTTTTAAGTCTTTCTCTTTTCATTTTCTCCCCTGATGTCCTTAATATATAGGGATAGCCCCCTGAAAAAAACATCTGTGACCTCTGCTTGGTGTTCCTTTAATTCCCACCTTGACACTCAGCTCAGCTGCGGTTTTAACAGAACACTGGACACAGAATAGCTCTGAGAGGTCAGGAAGTATGGCTATGACTTTTCCCCTTCTTTTCTGCACCTTATTTTTATTTGTACTTTTATCAGCTACCCAGCCCCAACCCTGCCATTCCATTTGCTCTACCCTCCTCCCACTTAAACAATAAATAAGGAACAAGAAATTGCATCAGTTATCACAATCTAAATTTGCTTCTGTGTTATTTCTCCCCTCTCCAGGCCTGCATCTGAGAAGCAGACAGAGGATGCCTTTTAGTCTGTACTAGCCGAGGATATGCCAGTTGTGTCAGAGCTAATTCTGAACTTAGCTAAGACCCAGAAAGAATCAGTTGGTGTTCAAAGGAGCATTCCCTTTTAGAAACCCTTTTCTGGCCAAAGAAAGGGCAGAATTTCTGTGGAAAGCAATCTGTTCCTTCAGACTTCTCCTGAAGGAGTAAAGTCTGCTGTTGGCTTTTGTAAATGGACTGCTGCAGCTGAAGGGTGTAGGGGTAAACTGATTGGGTAGTCTCAGAATGAATCCCTTTCTGCAGCACCATCCAGCAGTTGGCATGTTGAGATTTCTTTCAGGTTCTTATTGCCAAAGTTTTACAAATATTAATGAATTCACTGACTTGGTTTTAGAAAGATCTAATGTGGATACCTTAGAAAAGGTTCCAGGTGAAGCAGAAATTACTGGAAACCTTAAAAAGCCCTGTGACTAAGTGGTTGTGCTTAGTCAGTGTATTGGAAAGAAAGTGATCTTTGAAGCACCTGACAGAGTGGGATTTTCTCCCATGAACACTCATGCAAAAAACAAATCTGTTAGTCTTTAAGTGCCACACGACTCCTTGGGTTTTTTTGCTGGACTAGACTAACACATCTGCCCCTCTGGAAACTGGTAAAATCCAACTGTCTCTGATTGAACAGATAATCTCTCAGAATCAGAGAGAAAATTAGGCAGCTGGAGCTACAGAACAGGGCAGCTGTGTAGTTGCTCTCTTGGACATGCAAAGGAAAGCAACCAGCTTTTATCTCTAAGTGCTTTGGATATATCTTGTAGTCTCTTTGTGGACTCATATGTGTGAGCAGGGGCGTCACTGGCCCTGGGCACACGGGGAACATACCCCAAATCCTGGTGCCAGTGCCCAGGGTCTGGCGGCCCCACCCCATCCCGGTCTCTGGCCCAATCAGGCTGGAGATCCAGAGCCCAGCCACCCACGGCTACGGCAGCCCCGTCCCCAGCTGAGGATTCAGAGCTCAGCTGCCCACGGCCACGGAGGCTGCTCCTGGCCCCCTCCCCAGGTGGGGATCCAGGGCCCAGCCACCTGTGGCCTCGGCAGCCCCCTCCCCAGCTAGGGATGCAGGGCTCAGCTGCCTGCGGCTGCTCTTGTCCCCATCCCCAGCCGGGGATTAGGGGCCCAGCCACTCACGGCCGCTTCCATCCCCGTCCCCGGCTGAGGACGCAGGGCCCAGCCACCCGTAGTGGCACGCAGCGGCTTCCGGACCAGTCTCCAGCCAGGGGGTGTGGCCTGTGGGCGGGGCCTGGGCTGGTGGCCCGGGTCCCTCCCCAGGGCAGCAGGGCCCCTGTGTCTGAGGCCATGTGGAGTGAGAGTTTGGGAATCAAACAGCAGAACCTTGTTTGTGAGATGCCTGCTGAAATGTTCGGTGTAACTCTTACAGAGAGTCCAAGCTTGAAAGTGACCATACTTGAAAATTTGGAAGTTAATAGGCAAACTAGCACATGGCTTAAAGAAATTTACCTGACTAACTGGGCTGTGAAGACCTGCCCATATTCAGAGCTGTTAGCATGGGAGGCACACGTAGCCAGACAATGAATCATGTTGCAGAGCCCAGATTTCCAGCATCCAGAGAAGACAAAAGAAAGTCTTTATCCTGTGAATGTGAGGATGGAGTTAACCCTAAAGTATCTAAACACCAAGGATGCAGTTAAACTAACAAAACAAATACTATGCTACCACGACTATTGAAGTAAAGCAAAAAACAACTAGTTAACTGTTCACAAATCCAAGAGGGTATTGAACCGACTGGCCTCGGAACAAGCTATGTGGATTGAAAGCATTGAACAATAAGAATAATAGTAAACACATTCTTGTGCTCCTGTATGTAGATACTAAGGCTGATGTTAATTCTTGTAATTGATTTGTCACTGAGGGATGAAAAATGTACCACATGCTTAATATTTTATAAAATCTTTGGGAGGCCCTGTTAAGTCAATTTAACAATGTCAACTTAAAGTTGACCTTGTTATGTCAACTTAGAGCATCCACATTCAAAATTCTTGTAGACTGCCCATGTCCACACTAGCAGGTGCTAGGTCAACAATGCTTAAGTCAACCTTATTAAGTCGACTGAAGGGCTACTTCCTGTCTACATTGCTTTAAGTCTACTTAATAAAGTCGACTTAAGTATTATGTTTACCTTAAGAGGTGGTGTTATTAAGTCGACTTAGGGAAGTGCATAAGTCATCTTAATAAAAGCCCAGTGTGGATGGGGAGTTCCTTAGGGTGACTTGAAGCTTAAGTCAGCCTAAGGCTCCAGTGTAGACGGACCCTTTGAAACTTGTTCAAAGATGCAATAGCACACAATCAAGTGTAACGCTTCTGTGATGCATCCAGAGATGTCCAGGTGACAATGCTTTCTGCATCAATTTGGAGTAGGGTGGAATAATGCTGTCTGGATTTAGGCAACCATTTATGATATATTTTGTATCAATATTTCATAATTGCAATGATCCATAGGAGCTGTGTCATGTTTTGCACCAATATTGTAACCTGCTAGGAATGATTTTATGGTTTATGTGTAGGAATTGTATCTATATTAGAAGTCATGAATGTTTGTTATATCCATATGATTCTGAGAAACAGCCCAGAGAACATATCTGCAACCATTGTCTCCATAATGGCCCATTAAGGGAGCTCTCGGGGGGTCTGTCTGTGCTGGAGCCTTAGGTCAACAATCTTCCTTAAGTTAATCTAAGGAATGCTCCATCCACGTTTGGAATTTATTAACTTGTTTTAAGAGCTTCCTTAAGTTGACTTAATAACACCACCTTGGAAAGATGACTTAAGTGTTAAGGAAACCTTATTAAAGCAATGTAAGCCAGTGTAGATGCAGCTTAACATTAAGTTGCAGGCCAGCTAAGTCAGACTCCCTCCCACAGTTCCTGGACACCAGGAAGAGCCTGCTCAACAAGCCATGCAGGTGTGCCTCCTTAGTGCAGCACAGGCCAGAGGAGCTTGTTAGGTTCCTCCCAGCCAGGTGCAGGGTGTCTCCGTTCACACTTGGGCACCAGGACTAGACTCCACTGGTGGTCATGTCAGTGTCAACTACAGTAGTCACTTTCGCAGCCTGTGCAGCTCAGATCAAGTGTAGGACCTGGCAGAGTCATAAACAGGGCAGCGCAACCAGAGCTTTGCCCTGGGCACTGTATCGAGTAGCTCCATTTCACCACTCAGTGGAGGGGCATGTGTTCCATCCTGCTTGCTATGGCGCACCCTTGGTAAAAAAAACTGGGACTTTGTCTTATCAGTTTCATGTGATTTATTTGGATTAATAACAGAGGCAGAAACCACACTATCTAGAATATCTAAACTGCACCATGGGGGGGAGACCTTCAGATGGAGTGCCTTCTTTCGGATATGCTGCCCATGGAGATACTTCAATCAATGCTTGCCCAGCTGCTGTTTCTGCATCATGGGCTGTTCCTTGGGAGTCAGCGGCAGCTCCTGCCTCACAGGCTGCTCCATGGGACTTGGCTGCTGCTGGTGCATCATGAGATGTTCCATGGAAATCAACTGCTGCTTCTGCTCTTTTTCTGGCTGCTCCTCAGGAAGCTGATTCCACCTGCACTCACCGTGTGGCTGCTTTAGCTTCACAGACTGCTCCTTGGGATTTGGCTGCATTGGTCCTAAGACCATAGACATCTTTCTCCTATTTCTGGCCTACTGCTCCTGCTTCTCTTCACACTTCCTCTCAGGGAGCTGCTCTGACAAGCATTTGTGCCATCTCTGATCCAGAGACTGCTCCTTGGGAATCACCTGCCTTAGTTGGCAACCTTGCTGCTCTAGCTACTCTCTGCTCCCCAGGGAGATGCTCTGACCCATGCTTGCTCTGATGCTCCATGAACTGCTCCAAGTCCTCAAGAAACAATGATGCCACCCTCTGTACTGTGGGGGACAGCATTTGATGCCTGCACTACTTTGCCCGCTTGTCCCTGGGATGCCTTTCAGGGAGCTGCTTTGACCAGAACTTCCCCACTTGCTGCCTCTGCTTTGCTGGAGTCAGTTAGTCGGTCACTGATCTCACTGACAACAATGCCTGTGCTGCTTCCCCTGCTCTGACTCTGAAAGCCTCCCCATACAGAGCCTCCATCCATGCTCTTCCAACTGCATCTCAAAGCCCCAGATGGGCAGTGGCCCCTTCAAGCACCTCGGTGGCCATTCTCTTCCCTGCTCCCCTGGAGCCAGAAAGGATTACTTTGGCTGTCTCTTCTCTAGATGCCAAGCAGGGTCTTATTCTAGCTGCTGCTTTATCAACCATTACATGGTCTCCTTGCTGGGAAGCAGCTTTCATTGATGCCTTGGCTGTGGTTCACTCTGCTGCTTTCATGAGGGCTACGCTGGGAGCTCTTGCCTCTGCTGCTCTGCCTCTGATTGCCCCTCCAGTCTGTGCTGCTACAACTGCTCTGACTGACTCCTGCAAGGAGATGGCTCCACCTGAGGATCCCCCACTGCTTTTGAAAAGGACCTTTAGGACTTGGATGCTGCTATTGCCCCAACTGAGATGGGGATTCAATAGACACTGTCAGCCACCATTGCTTCTACCTCTTCTCCTTCTATGTCCCCCCATCATCTGTGCATGCCTCTGATGCTCTAGACGCCCCTCCAGAATAGACCATGCACATTGGCACCCCAGAGACTGTGAGAAAGGCCAACAATGCCCACATGAAGTCAGCTTCCAGAGACCACATGGTGCTGAACCAGCAGGACTCTGACCTTAAGAAATGGTTTCATGGGGCAGTGAGACCAGATTCAGTGCTGTCCTTGAGTACCTTTGAGGGAATGATGTCCCAGCAAAGACCACTGTCTCCAGCCCCACTGCCCAGAACCTAGTCACCCTACTTCACCAGTCCCTCTTGCTGATGACACCTCCATTAACAGGAACACCAACATGACTGAAGCCACTCCAGTACAGGAGACAAGAGGTATGGAGGATTCCACAGAATCATAGGGTTAGAAGGGACCTCATGAGGTCATTTAGTCCAACCCCCTGCCAACAAAATAAATAAATAAATAAATAAAAATAAAAAAAATAATAAAAAAAATAAAAAAAAGCAGGACCACTCTCACTAAATCATCCTAGCCAGGATTTTGTCTAACCGAGACTTAAATATCTCCAAAGATGGAGATTCCACCATTTCCTAGGTAGCCCATTCCAATGCTTCAACACCCTCCTAGTAAGAAAGTTTTTCAAATATCCAATCTCAACCTCCCCAGTCCAAATTGAAACCATTGCTCCTTGTTCTGGCCTCTGTTACTACTGAGAACAGCCAAAATCCATCCTCCTTGGAGCATCCCTTCAAGTAGTTGAAGGTTGCTATCAAATCTCCCCTCACACTTCTGTTCTGCAGATTAAATATGCCTGGTTCCTTCAGTCTCTCTTTGCAAGTCTTGTGCTCTAGTGTCTTGATCATTTTTGTTGCCCTCTGCTGGACTCTTTCCAATTTGTCCACATCCTTTTTGTAGTGGGGTGCTCAAAACTGGACACAGTGTTCCAGATGTGGCCTCACCAGTGCCATATAGAGGGGAACAATCATATCACTCAAACTGCTGGCGACACTTCTACTGATGCAGCCCACTATGCCATTGGCCTTTTTGGCAGCAAGAGCACACTGTTGACTCATATCCAGCTTCCCATCCACCATGACTGGAAGGTCTTTCTCTACAGTGCTGCTACTTAGCTGATCACTCCACAGCCTGTAGCAATGCATGGGGTTTTTCCATCCCAAGTGCAGGACTTTGCACTTGTCCTTGTTGAACCTCATGAGATTTCTATTGGTCCGCTACTCCAATTTCTCTAGGTGTCCCTGAATCCTGTCCCTTCCTCCAGCACGTCTACTGTTCCCCCCAGCTTGGTGTCATCTGCAAACTTACCAAGTGTGCAATCTATCCTATCATCCAGATCATTCATGAAAATGTTGAACAGAACCGGCCCCAGGACTGACACCTGGGGCACACCACTCATCATTGGTTGCCAACTTGACACAGAGCCATTGATTCCTATTCACTGAAACCATTGATTTAACCAGTTTTCTATCCACCTTACAGTCCACACATCTAACCCCATATTTTCTTAACTTGATGACAAGAATACTGTGGGAAACCTTATCAAAAGCCTTGCTAAAGTCAAGGCTCTTCCTGCATCCACAAATCCATTCATGTCATCATAGAAGGCAATGAGGTTGGTTAGACACAATTTACCTGTGGTGAATCCATGCAGACTGTTCTGGTGCACTCTATTTTCTTCCAAGTGTTTCAGGATGTATTCTTTGAGAACCTGCTCCATGATTTTTTCCAAGGAACAAATCAACCTCATCTACACTTTCACCAACGATGCACTCTCCTGCCTCATCTACTGCCTGGCCCACAAATTACACCACCTCACCAGTGTCCCCAGGCACCTAAGGAGGACTCACAGCCTGCCCTACAACTTGTCGAAGTGGAAATCACACTGTATGACTGCAAAACGTGTCTCACGTCACAGAGGTCAAATGCTAACTTCCACTGTCCTGCCTCCTCTAGGGCCGTAGAATGGTTGCAGACCATGACTCTGGCTTCCAACTCATCTGGAGTTCCTGCTGCTACTGCACTTCATAGACTCATGGACTCTAAGGTCAGAAGGGACCAATATGATCATCTAGTCTGACCTCCCGCACAGTGCAGGCCACAAAACCCCATCCATTCCTACAATAAACCTCAAACCCAAAACTGAGCTATTAAAGTCCTCAAATCACGTTTTAAAGACTAATACAGAGAATCAACCAGCAAGTGAACCATGCCCAATGCTACAGAGGAAGGCAAAAAACCCCAGTGCCCAAGCCAAACTGCCCTGGGGGAAAATTCCTTCCCGACCTCAAATATGGCGATCCGTTAAACCCTGAGCATGAGGGCAAGTCCACAACAGCCAGTCAAGAAGAACTTCTCTGTAATAACTCAGAATCCACTCGATCCAATGCCCCTTCCCAAGTCACTATCATACCCATCACTAGTAGTAAAAGACAGACAATGGCCAAGCTACACTGTCCGATCATATCATTCCATGCATAAACTTATCAAGCTCTGTTTTGAAAGCACCTAAGGTTTTTGCCCCCACCACTTCCCTTGGTAGACTATTCCAGAACTTTACTCCTCTGATGGTTAGGAATCTGTGTCTAATTTCAAGCCTAAATTTTCTGGAGGACAGTTTGTATCCATTTGTTCTTGTGTCCACATTGGCACTGTATTCCAATAATTCCTCTCCCTCCCTTGTATCGATCCCTCTAATGTATTTATAAAGAGCAATCGTATCTCCTCCAGCCTTCTTTTGCTCACACTAAACAAACCAAGCTCTTTAAGTCATCTCTCATAGGAAAGATTTCCCATTCCATGAATCATCCTTGTAGCCCTTCTTTGCACCTGTTCCAGTTTGACTTCATCTTTCTGAAACATGGGTGATCAGAACTGTACACAATACTCCAACTGAGGTCACACCAGTGCCTTGTATAATGGTACTACCACCTCCCTATCTCTACTGGAAATGCCCCTTCTCATGCACTGCAGGTGCACATTAACTTTCTTCACTGCCACATCGCATTGGCTACTCATTGTCATTCTGCAATCAACCAGTATGCCCAGGACCTTCTCCTCCCCCATCACTTCCAGCTGATGCATTCCCAACTTATAAGAAAAATTCCTGTTATTTGTCCCTATGTGCATGACCTTGCACTTCCCGTTGTTGAATTTCATCCTATTTCTAATGCTCCACTTTACAAGGTCATCCAAATCATTCTGTATGCTATCCCGATCATCCTCAGTATTGGCAATACCTCCCAGCTTGGTGTCGTCTGTGAACTTAATTAGCACATTTCCACTTTTTGTGTCAAGATCAGTAATGAAAAGGTTGAATAAGATGGGTCCCAGGACTGACCCTTGGGGAACTCCACTAGTAACCTCCTTCCAGCTAGACAGTTCACCTTTCACTACGACCCTCTGTAATCTCCCCTGTAAACCAGTTCTTTATCCACCTTTCTATTTTTATATTATCCCCATCTTTCCTAATTTAAATAATAATGTCCTGTGTGGAACTTTATCAAATGCCTTGCTGAAATCTAAGTCAATTAGGTCCACCGCATTCACTTTATCCAAAAAATCTGTTCTCAAAAAAGGAGATCAGGTTGGTCAGGCATGATCTACCTTTTGTAAAGCCATGTCATATTTTATCACAAATACCATTTTCCTCAATAACCTTAAGTACTTTTTCCTTCAAAATTTTCTCCTAGGCATTGCATCCTGCTGAAGTCAAACTGACAGGCCTGTAGTTACCTGGATCACTTTTACTCCCTTTCTTGAAAATAGGGACTACATTAGCAATTCTCCAGTCATAAGACACAACACCTGTATTCACTGATACTCTAAAAATCCTTGCTAAAGGGCTGGCAATTTCATGTGCAAGTTTCTTCAAAGTTCTTTGATGAAGATTATCTGACTCCCTGATTTAGTTCCATTAAGCTGCTGAAGCTTGGCTTCCACCTCAGATATGGTCATTTCCACTTCTACATTCCCATCAACTGCCCTGTCTCTGTCCCCAATCCCACTATCACCCTCATTAAAGACAGAGGCAAAGTACTTATTTAGATATTCAGCCATGCCTAGACTATCCTTGAACTCTACCCATCTTCAGTGTATAGTTGTCCAACCTCCTCCTTGTGTGTTTTCTTTCTATTTATAGGGCTGAAGAACCTTTTACTATTAGTTTTGATTCCCTTTGCAAGGTCCAACTCTGCTTGGCTTTTTGCCTTCCTCGCTTGATCCCTACATGCTCTGACCTCTGAAAGGTAGTCCTCCTTTCCTCTCTCCCAACTTCCACTCCTTGTAGGCCTTGTGTTTCATCCTCTTAATCACCTGTTTAAGATGTACATTCATCCAGCTTGGTTTAGAACTGATGCCTGATTTTTCCCCCCTCTTCTTTGGAATGCAAAAAGTTCCAAGCATCCTCAATGTTCATGTCCATGAATTCTTTGGTCCAGTCCACTTCCCTAGCTATTTCCTTTAATTTTTTGAAGTTAGACCTTTTGAAGTCAAAGACTCTGGTCACAGATTTTTTGTTTACCCTTCCATTCAGTTTAAATTGGATTAGCTCATGATCACTAGAGCCTAGGTTGTCCCCTACAACCAATTCCTCTATGAGTTCCTCACTACTGACAAATACCAAATCTAAGATCACATCTCCTCTCGTTGGTTTGGAAACCGCTCGATGGAGAAATTAGTCTGCTATCACCTCCAAGAAAATCTAGGCCCTTTTATTGGTGCTAGTGCAAATCCTCCAGTTTATATCTGGGAAGTTAAAAATCTCCCATAATGACAGTTCCCAGTAGTGTTTACTTCCTTAAAGGCCTTAAAGAGTTCTCTATCCATGTCCAAATCAGATCCTGGTGGTCTGTAACACACCCCAAGCACTAATTCAGGAGAAACTCTAGTAACTTTCTTCTCCAATGTGATTTTGACCCAGATAGACTCTGTCCTGCTAATTTCATCACTCTGAATTTCTATGCAATCTGTTCCATCATTGATATACAATGCCACACCACCAGCTTTGCCATTACATCTGTCTTTCCTAAAGAGCACAAAGCCTTTAATGCCCGTACACCAATCGTGCCTACTATTCCACCTTGTTTCTGTTATCCCTATAATATCCAGTTTTAACTCCTCTACTAGTAGTTCTAGTTCCTCCATTTTATTACCTAGGCTTCTCGCATTGGTATATAAACATTTTAGCTTATGCTGCTCGGCTGTGCTCAGATTCTGTACCCGACATGGCCTTTTATTACTACTGCCAACATAGCTCCTCAGACCAGCATTTGTGCTTCCCTCCTTTCTAGCATCTGTACTGTTTTTTCTGATTTCAGTTTCCTGTCTCTCAATGCTAGAATCAGGCATAGAGATTGTCCGAGCATCTCCCAACCATCTCCCCACACTCCTTAGTTTAAAGCTTTCTTAATCAGTTGAGCTAGAAGTCCGTGTCCCTCTCTACTCAAGTGTAGTCCATCCCAAGCAAACAGCCTTCTGTCCATGAACGCCTCCCAGTGTCCATACATCCCAAAGCCCTCCTTGTAACACCACTGCCTGAGCCATCTGTTAAATGCCAGAATCTTCTCACAGCTGTGTTGTCTTCCTCTAGGGACAAGCAGAATCCCACTAAAGATCACCTGAGCCTCCAGCTCCTTGAGAGTCCTCCCCAGCCTGACATAGTCTTCTTTGATACATTCCAATGAGAATCTAGCTATAGCATGTGTACCCACATGAAGGACAATCAGAGGCTTCTTTCCTGCTCCCATTAAGATCCTCTTCAGCCTCAGATCCACATCGTGTATCTTAGCTCCAGGCAAGCAGCACACCCTCCTGTTCTCAGGGTCACTTCTAGTTACAGGCCTGTCTGTCCTCCTCAGCAGAGGATCCCCAATCACATACACTTGCCTTTTCCTGGAAACTGTGTGCTTCTCCAGTCTATCCCCAGTTCTCCTGGTCAGGGAGTCATTATGTCTACAGTTGCTGTTTTCAATCCTCTGCATCCGCTCCTGAATGCCCCCTGGGCTCTTATTTAGCTCCAGAGGCTCAACTCCCTCTTCAATGGAACTAGCTGCTCTCCTCTTCTTCCTCACACTCCCACCTTCAGTGTTCCTCTGCTGGTCTCCTTCATTTGCTAATTCAGAAAACCTGTTACTGAGTTCTAGTTCACCTTCACTAGCTGGTCTTTTTCTCTGCTGCCTTCTCACAGTCACATATTTCCACTGCTCAAATTCCTCACCTAGAAGTCTCCCCTCAGAAGTGGTTGCTCCTGTTTCCATCTGCAGGTCTTGAGTTTTTGTCACCAGTCTCTCCAGTCCTCTGCTCCATCAACTGTTGAAATCCCCTTCTAATCTCAACCCTAATTGCCACCTGCATCTCCAACCCTTGGATTTTCTCCTCTAACAGCAGCAGTCCTATGAGGTGGCACTTCATACAAACAAAATTCTTTGGGGTTACACCCACCAAGATAATGTATTTCCCACAGCTTCCACATCCTCTCATCTTTGTTGTCTCTTCCCTTGTTGGAGTGATTTCTGCTGCTACCTCCCTCTCTGCCATAAGTCTGCCTTTCTCCCTCCAAACTCCCCCAACTAACTCCCCTGTTAACAGCCCTGGTGCTGCAGCTTGTTTGAGTGGCTGCCTTTATAGCTCCCACACAGGAAGGCTCCACCCCTAATTGGGGTCACCTGCTCCCAACTGCCACTCAGCCCCTGCAAACTGAGGAAGAAGGGGGGAAAAAAAATCCAAACCAGAAAACAAACACAAACCAGAAAAGCAAACACACCGAGCACTCTCAACTCCCTAACAACTCCCTCTCAAACTCGCCTGTTAACAGCCCTGTTGCCTGCTCCTGGTGCTGCTGCAGCTGGTCATCAGCTCTGGAGCCACAGTACAGGAATCTGCCCCACCAACCTACTCACCACCCTGACCAAACAAGATAGATTGCTGATGATGATTTGACAACTACGACATCGATGTCTTTCAGCTGAGGCCCTGCCACCAAGATGCTCAATGCTCCCTTCCAGATGCCCATTATCAGACAATGGAGTGTGCCTGAAGAGCAGTCTCTGACTCCAGAAGGATCAGCGTTCCTCTCAGCTGACAGTTTCAAATCCCATCCCCAGGAGAACAGGCACAGCCTCCCGGGCCACACAGTGAACCCCAACAGCTAGGCTAGAACTACAGGACCACAAACAATCCAGCACAGTCTCCATGACTGTTTTAAGGGGTCTGGTACCTGGGACACTGTCTACAACTTCAAAGTGAGACAGGGCAAATCCCAACTGCAGCAGGTCCAGTGAAATACCATTAGCCAGGCAGTGATTCCAAGAGGACCAGTGAGATAACTGAAGACAAACCTACCAGCACCGCCTTAATAGCTGAATAACAAGGAGAGAAGTCCCACAAAAGCAAGAGGAATCTATCCTAGGAAGAAAGGGACAAGAAGCCCCATCAAGAACAAGATCAAAGTCATACCTGCCATTAACTGGTGACTCATGGCCATACAATATCCTGAGGCAGTATGGACACACCAAGATCCATGAACTAAATTATATAAACAATAATAAAGAATGCATCGCTTTGGCTAATGTTTGGCATAACATCCAAGAGTGTCAGTGTACAGCCGTGTGCCCCACAGAGACCCCACTCTTCCCCATGCCTGCCTTCTGGCTGTGTAGCTGTCATGAGCTGTGAACACCAGCAACAAACTCAAGCAACAGTCAGGACTGGTAACTATACCTGATAAGCTGCAAAATGTATTTGGGGGTGAGTGTGTATACATAGGTACTACATAGTAATCAATTGTGTTTGTTTTTTGTTTTTTTTGGTTTTGTTATAAATGCAGCATATTTCCTTGTCCCCTGAAAAGATCCTGTTAGTTTCTTCAGTTTTTAAGTATAACAAAAAGGACTTGCACTCCTCAGAGACCACCTAGAGAGGACCCAACTGCCAATGACACCACCGTGATACCAGACACGTCATCTGGCTGAGAGGGTCCCTGAGTGTCTGAAGTGTGGTGGAGCACAGACCATCCGCGTTCCAGCCACACAGTCTGAACCCATGGTGGATCAGACAGACAATCAACAATGGGTGACTAGGGCTGCCACACCATGGCAGTCCATGTGTCTGGAGGAGCTGGACACTACAATGTCCTTTGATTCTGACCTCCCACTGGCAGACTGACTTGGGAGCTGTCAGAAGAAATCAGGACAAGGGGGGGAAGAGAGAGAGAGAGAGAGAGAAATCAGAGAGCTGCCTCAGCCATTTGCAGACCACCAGTGAACCACACTAATAGGAGCGTGCGCAGAGGGAGGAACGCTGGCTGCTGCTACGACCTGACCACAGCTGTACCAGATGAACCTCACCATGGCCATGGGAGAGATTTGTCATGGGCACTTGTATTATTGCACAATCCCATCCAAGAGTCTTTTCACATACTGCATGAGTCTCAAATATCACCGGACACCCAAAATGTCTCCCATGATACCCAGGGCCATCCCTACAACTGGGGAGGACCCAGGGCCAAATGGCCTGTGGATGCCTCTGACTGTCCCTCCTTTGGAGGGGAGGCAGAGCCACCATGGGCCAGAGGCTGGGCTCCATGCTCCCTGCCTGCCCCTGCTCTGCTCTGGGGCCAGGGCTGGAAGTGCCACTGAAAAATGGGACCCCATGCCAACCAAGAGAATGTGAAATCCACCCAACTGCTCGTCTGGGGTTGTCAACCCATTCACTGCCACCCAATGACAGCCCTAGAGATACCAAGCACCTGGAGGCAAACTTCATGCCCAAAGAAGTGATTGTCAGACTCACCCAGATAAAAGACACCATGTCAGGGAAAGATGGCATGCCATACAACATTCTGAAGAAACAGGATCCTGACTGTTTGGTGTGCTCTGCCCTTTTCAACTGGAGCAAGGAGTGCTGCTGCACTCCAAATCCTGGAAAAAGTTGTTACAGTGCTGGTATGAAAGGTGAGTGAGACAACCCCAGCAACTGGAGACCCATCAACCTCTGCTCCACCTTCTACAAACTCTATCCCAGCTGCCTAGGAGCCAGAATTGTGGACTGGTCTGTGGATAGGGGAGCCATCAGTTCCATCCAGGAGGGCTTCATGTCCTGTGAAGGCTACTATAAACATGACTTCATCCTGCAGATCACCACCCAAACAGCCAGGAGGTCCTGGATGAAGTGTGTCATAGCTTGGCTAGACTTGGCCAATGCTTTCAGTTCCATGCTGCACCAGCACATCTTCTCCATGTTCCAGGTGTTAGGGATACTGGACAATTTCATCCAGCTGCTCTAGGGCTGTACAATGGGAGCATCATCACCATCCACTCAGTTGAAGGGGAGATCACCGAGATCCTCATCCAGACTGGGATGAATCACAGTTGTCATCTCAGACCCATTCTCTTTAACCTTGCAATATACCACTCATCCGAGCAATTGCAAGGGCCCTGGAGGGCTCAATCTCCACAGGAAAAGAGTCAACATCCTGGCTTATGTGGATGACCTGGTTCTGATTGCCAATGACCCCAAGTGCCTCCAAGAAGTGTTAAACACCACCTGTCAGACTGCCAAATGGATGGGGCTGCCCTTCAATGCCAGGAAGTGCATTGTGACCTGATCATCCTATAACCACCTGAATATGCAGAAAACAGGGCAGGCGGCAAAACTGGGAACCAGCCCCCCCAAACACTGACAGGTGGTACTTAAACCAGTCTCCCAATCAGTAGCACACCATACTTCTGATTCCCCACACTGGTTATCAAGAAACATAACAAAGCATAAATAGCTGTCTTTATTGCACATCAACTCCTCTGATCCTCGACTAACCATGAGGTCTCTTAAAGAAATAGGTTCTCCTGACCCCATAGGACCAGCCACATTATACAGAACAATAGAGGCTTTTGTCTTACCCAAAATACCATGCTGCCAATCAATCCTTCAGTAACTAAAACTAAAGCCTAAAAAGAAAAGAAACAAAAATTGAGCGATGTTAAAAGTTCAAAGTGAATCACATACATACAAATGAATTAGAGTCCATATAAAGCAAGTCCTAGGAAGAATCTGTAGTTTGCAGGAAGGTCCAGTTTCTCTGGTAGACATCCAGCCTCTGGGTGGGCTACAGTCCTTTGTCCAGTCACAAAACAAATAGTTTCAGAGATGGGAGATGGTTATAGACTGGACACTGAAGACGTAATGAAATCAAGTCTGCTTCCTTTTATCACCTCTATCCTTCCCAAGCTTTGTGGAGTTTTTTGCAAAATGAAGTTGACTTACGTGGTCAGCCCAGGTAACTCACTTAGCAGTTTTCTCCCTGGGCCTATTGCCTCTGGGTATGTCTACACTACTGGCTTAAGTCAACGTAAGGAGGCTTAAGTGGACCTAAGCAAAGCCATGGACACATTTGCAGTTCATCAAGTCAACTTAAGGGCTTCCTTAAGGCAACTTAATAACTGTCACTCATTAAGTAGAGTTTATTAAGTCCACTTAATGCAAATGAGGCCATCTAAGTCAGCTTAAGAAGCCCTGTGTAATAACATGTGCCTGCTTAAGTCAACTTAGTAAAGTTAACTTAAACAAACACTTTTTTTTAGGATACTTTTTAAAGTTAACTTAACCAACTTTGTTGAGTCAACTTAAGATAAGGGAGGATTCAATAAGTCAAAACTTAATAAAGTCAACTTAATTAAGTCAACTTAACGTTTGTAGCATAGACATAGCCCTTGTGATTTACATGCTTGTAGAATCCCTTCCTGTTACCCTTCATATCCCTTGCTAGCTGCAACTCCAATTGCCCTTTGACAATCCTGATTTTATCACTGAAGGCGCAAGAAATATCATTATACTCCTCCCAAGTCATCTCTCCAACCTTCCATTTCTCGTAATAATCCCTTTTGTGTTTCAGCTCACTGTCGAGTTCTCTGCTAAAGCCATGCTGTGCGCCTTCCACATTTGCTATTCTTTCTGCATATTTGAGTGGTATCTTCCTGTGCCTACTGTAGCCATGGGCAGCCAGGCCCCAGATCCCTGGGCGGCAACAGGGATGGGAGCTGCAGCGCCGCTACGGGTGGTCAGGCCCCGGATCCCTGGCCCGGAGCAGCAGTGCTGTTGCTCCCAGCTCATTTCCTGGCCAGGGATCCAGGGTCAGGCTGGCAGGCCAATGCTCGGGGCACTGGCACTGGGAGTTGGGGCATGTGCCCCGTGAGCCAGGCACCCGTGATGCCCCTGGACTTCAGGGTACTGAATCTTTATTTCTGAAGTAAGGGATTTTCAATACTAAACATGAGGGGTCACTCTGTTTGTGTGACTCTTCGGTTGCTTTGGTACCAAGATGGGATAAACTGCTTGTAAGGAAGCACAGTGGCAGGGGTTAAAGTTGGCCAGAACGCAGTGGAATGCTATTCTGGGGCCCACTATTTTTAGGGGCTCAGCATTCCAGGCCCCCTTAAAATAGGAAATGGAGCCAGATTGTTGCATTCCGGGGCCCACCGTTTAAAAATTGGTGGGTGATTTTTGGGGGAAAGGGGAATGGATATTAGGGACAATAGGTGGGGTACATGAGGGAGTCCAGATCTGCATGAGGGGGGCCCCAGACCTACTGAGGGAGGGTTGGAAATTTAAGAGGGTTCCAGGGCCCCCCAAATTGTTCTTTAACCCCTGCACAATGGCATGGGATGGGTGGATGGATTGAGTGAACGAGTAAGGCTTTCCCAGGCAGGTAGGTTTCTATTTTGTTTTTATTTAGCATGGGCCTTGGGAACTGACTCTGCCCAATTCCCAGACAGCCAGTCGAGTTACATTGTGTTCTTTAAAGATTCCCCAAATCCCCCAAGCAGCAGCAGTGACAGGCCCAGAAGCTGGGAGCTCACAGTCCTAGAGATGCTGTTGCAGAGACAAGAAGAGGCCCAGCAAAGAATGAGGCTATGGCTGTCAGGTTCCCAGTTTTGGCTCCTCTGATCACTCAAAGGAACTCCTCTCTGCACTTGTCCATTTCTTGTGTAAAAATCTCTGGTGAATAAGGATGGTGCAATTCAGTCACTTACACCAGGATCAACCCAGACACTGTGGCCACAGGGCTCACTTTACATGGGAACCTGAGAATCAAACCCGCACTGAGACCCTTGGCTCTGCTATATCACTGCAGGGGAAGGGGGGGTGTACAGTGACTGTGGCCCCTTTGTGCTGACACAGCTGGGGTCAAAAGGGTACAGACAAGGGGACTCTGTCACTGAGTGGGATAATGAAAGAGTGGCAGAGTGGGTAAGAACAGGAGACACAAAGCACTGACCCCAACACTGAGATTTGACTTCGCCAATCCTGGTGATCAGCAACTGTCAGAAAGGTACAGACAGCTAGTCAGAACAGAGAGGTGTTACCACTCTTCAGCCAGCTCTAGCCACTCTTGATCCTACACTGAAATATCTCCTGTGTCTAGGGTTGTTTCTTTCTGCATGCTAGTCACCCTATTCAAGCACAGCCAAATTCCTTGCCCTGGCTGTGAGGAAGCAATGTTATGTACAGATATTTGTTTCCCAAATGCATAGTGCAGAGGGATACAGATACAGTGTCCACATTACCCACATCCTACATGGGAAGGCCACAAGGTGGGCTGTAGAGCCAAGAGTGACACACTGAGTGTCCTGCCTGACCTTGTGGGTGGATTTGGGAAGGAGGCACAGGAGGCGTGTGGAGCAGCGTTATCAGTTCCTGTCCCTTTCATCTGTCCCAGCTGTTTTGGCCCTTTCCCCTTGCCACAGTCATGCTCAAGGCTCTTCTTCTGCTGCCACAGTGAGCTCTAGAGAAAACTCCAGAGCTCTCAGCCCCACTGGCTCCCATCCCAGCTCCAGCAGTCACAGATGCTGCTGCTGCTGCCCTGGGGAGCCACTGGACTGCTGTACACAGGCATCTGCCAGCACAGACCTGCTAATGGGGCCAGCCCCAACCCTACCCTTATGTCACAGCAACTGCCCCATCTGGTCCCTGCTAGTGACCCAGAGAATGGTGCAGTTTGATCACCCCACTCTGGCTGCGGAGCACGGGGAGAGACTGATCAGCTCCACCCTGACTCCAACACAGGATGTGATCCAGCTCTGAGCCACCAGAAATGTCACACACTGAGGGTTCAGCCCCTTCTCCCTCACAGGGAATCTCCCACAGGGGCAGGTTGGCTGAGTTCTTACCTGAACAGAGCACTCGGATATCAACAGAATGAGACAAGTTGAATACACCCCATTCCACATGCCTGTGGTCCTAGAGATCTGACTTGTTGCCCCAGCAGTCAACGTTATGCAATTAGATCTGGCCAGATCCTGCTCCAAAATGACCCCAGCAAGGGGCACGGACAGCAGATCTACATTCCAGCTGCTTGCTGACAATCCCAACATCTTCCGTGTCCCAGTCACCATCACACAATGTCCCCGACTGATCGTTGTGTTTAACCTCCACTCTCCTGGCATGGGGCTGCCTCCATCAACCAGCCTCAGCTCATTGGCACCTGCAAAGAGACACAGGGCATGGTCAAAGTGAGCAGGGAGCCCCCTCACCAGCATTATCACAGCAGAGCCATTCCCAGCAGCAGGAGATCTGCTCCCAGAGTCATAGGAATGGGACATGCCCAGACCTGCCTCGTGGTGCCACTTTCTCATATCTCAGGGCCTCACGCTCAGGGCTGTCAGTGGTGCAGCTCTCACCATTTTATCAGAACACGGACAATTTGGGAGTTTTACCTTTCACATGGTAACACAAGGAAGATGCCAACTCTCCGAGTTTCCCTTTTCTAAATGGTGCCATCTCCCATCATTGGCAGTCGAGCTGAAGCCAGTGAGATGTTTCCCATCTCCCTACAGTCTATTGGCATGAGAGTGAGGCTGTTCTGAGTAAAAATGCCTTTGACCTCCCACAGTTTCTAAATGAGACTGAAGACCACAGGGAACATGGCTGCCCCTATGTAGTTCAGGGGGGCACCAGGACCCAGAGATTGACATGTTCAGTAGTGATCCTGTGAAAAGAGGGTTGTGGGGGGTGAATGGAGCAGGGCACTGTGGAGACAGGTGGCAGATTCAGGGTTTGCAAGGGAAGGAGGTGCAGGTGGTGTGTGAACAGAATGACGAAAGGGAAGAGAAATATGGCAGATCTGGAGCAGGAGGCAGGATGAAGGAATTCAAATGGGTCTGAAAAAGGTGTAAGCAGGAAGGGAAAAAAGCATAGGTGGTTGGTAATGTTGGCAGGGAAAGGCAGTCCCTGCTCTGTAGAACAGGGGTCTCAAACTCAAATTACCATGAGGGTTGCATGAGGACTAGTACTTTAGCCTGAGGGCCACACCACTGAAGCCTTTTCATACAACAATATTGCAAATATCAGTAACAATAGGGTCATTGTGGGCCACAGGAAATAACTTCAGGTGGTGCATGGGCCCTCTGGGCTATGAGTTTGAGACCCCTGCTGTAGAATTTGGGCTTAGTCTGAAGATGTTGCAATTTTCACCATCATCTGCCCTTCAACTTCACACCAACATGTTAAAACAGGAGGAGCGAGCTCCTTGTGACACCAGCAGACACAGCACAATAGCAGCAGGCCCAGGCACACTGAGATAAGTATCCTCACAAACAGAGCAGCCCAGCCCAGTTTAGGAAGTTTCTGGCTACAATGCAAGAGTAGTAGTGACTTCTGCATTTTTTCCCAGTGGCCTACTTTTTAGTGAATGGATATAGCCCAGTATGGCCACTTACTCTACCATTTAACCCCATTTGAGAGCATTCTTCCTTTGCATACAATGTGCTTTAGATTACCAGGTAGATCAACACTGACTGTTACATACAAATGCTAGGAGTGCCTTGATTTTACCAAATCTAGGACTGCACTTTTCTAGGACTTGCTTTTTCCCAGAATTCTTGTGAGGAGTTACTGCTGCTTTGATACAATGCCTCCCCATTGTAGCTGTGTGTCATGTCAGTGGTGTGTGTCCAACTATTCCTGGTAAGTAATCTACCCATTAGGTCCTCTTGCTCCTAAATATTTCTGAGGAGGTACAGAGTCTCATAAACTCAGTGAATTTCACTGAGGTTTGCTCTTTGCTCTCTCAGGCTATGCCTACATCTGCCACTCTTAGTTTGCTCTCTCAGGCTATGCCTACATCTGCCACTCTTAGTTTGGACTTGTTAGTCTGAATTACGGGTATGTCTTCACTGGTGGTGGCGAAATCGCCACTGTCAGCCCAATGTTCCAGGCACTATTAGCAGTGAGTATATACTCACTGCTGCGCTCTGAAAGGTCGGCGCCAGAAGTCCTGCCCCCAACAGATGGAGCTGAAAGCTGACCACAAGCCATTTGTGGTCAATTTTCAGCAGTGTGTCCCAGTGGCTTAGAAAGTTGCTGGCAGATACACAGAGCTTTTTATGTGCCTTGTGCATCTGCCAGTCGATTGCCGCCAAAAAGCCATCCAAATACAGAGTAGGGCTACAAAGTTTGAGGTTAGTTCAAAGTAACCTCAGGTTAATTCCAACCAAACACAAACTTTTTAGTTTGAACTAACTGAACATTCTAGTTCGAACTAACACTTAGTTTGAATTAGAATGTGTGATTAGTTCAAACTAAATGGCTTAGACTGAACTTAAGTTTGAACTAAGAATTATTGTGCAAATTGCTTGCAGTCAGCTTTCCTCTACATCCTCTGACCCCCAGGACTTCCAGGGTCAACTTCTAGGACCAGCACGGTGAGTTTATAACTTACCATGATCCACTCCCAGAAGGGCAAACTGATGGCAGCGAAATTGCCGCCATCAGTATAGACATAGACTAAGGTGGTTAGTCCGAACTAATGCCGGTACTAACTAGTTTGAACTAAGCTTTCCTTAGTTTGAATTAAGAAATTTCTTAGTTCAAACTAGGGGAAGCTTAGTGTGGCCATGGACTAAATTAGTCCAGACTAAGCCTCCTTAGTCCAGACTAATTTGCCAGTGTAAACATAGCCTCAAATCACTAAAGTTACACACTAGATTTTTGAGCCTCCATTAATTTCCTTCCCTCCTCCTTTCCACTACTTTCCCTCTTGACAGCTTCTACATGTTCATCTGTTATGAAGCACATCAAGAATCATTCCCAGACTCCCTCTGCTCACCACTGATCAGGATTCTGAAACAGTGGACTCTGCCCCCGTTCAGCCCTTGTCTCCTCAGTCCAGTGCAATAAGCTCTCAAATCCAGCCTCCAAGGGTCCGAACCCTGCTCCATTTGGAATTCCTCCTGTGGGTGCCCCATATCTCTGAAGGAGCCTGGAGAGTTCTCCAATTGCCCAAAGCCCCAGCACCCCACTTTCCAGTCAGTAGGGACTCAGCCAGTGTGGAAGTCAGACGGGTTTATTAACTCTCAGGATCACAGCAGAGAGACTTGATAGCAGCTTAACTAGAGGCTACAGCAGCAACCTGCTGAGGTGTGCACAAAGCCATGTTCTGATGTCCCATTTCCCTAGACCCACACCATGGCACTACCCTTCTCTCCCCAACCCCTGCCAGCCCCCTGCCGCCAGTCCTTTGTCTTTTTCCTGGCCTAAGTGGACACTGAACCTTGGTCTTGACCTACTCCAACCTATGTTACTGGTTGGGCAGGGGTTGGGACCCTGAAAAGGTACTTCAACATGTGCCGGGGGGCAGCCCATCTGCCCCGCCCCCCCCAGTGGTCCCAGTAATCATCACAAACCCAGGTCCCATCACCAGAAGACATGGACAGAAAGCAAGGGAAACGGAGGCACTCCCCATGATACCCTAAGACAATCCCAAGAGTCTCCCTACTTCATCACATCATTTTAGCCCTGTAGTTCAGCATCAGCCCATTTATGATAGTGGTGAAAGATGATCAAGTTACAGTGCGAAATCTGAAAATTTCTTTCATGCTTATAACCATGGGTACAGTTGCCTCACCCTACGAAAAGCTGAAATGGTACTGTAGCCCCTGCACAAGTGGAACAACTATTTCCATTATTTCTGCCTGGGGTTGGCTGACCAGCCCATGGCTAGCAGGCAGGCTGACTACATGCCAGCCTGGGGGAAATGGGGCTAGTGCTCTTGTGGGCCAATGATGATCCAAGGGCTGGGTTGGACCAGCCAGCTTGAGGCTGCTGTGGGTTGGAGCAGCATAGCACAGTGCTGGAGCATGGGCTGCAGGGGCACTTGGGCCAGCCTGGCAAGTCTGGCTAGTGGGGCCTAGTGGTGGCTTATGATCAAAGCCAGGCCACTCATCAGGGCAGGGCTGTGAAGGGACAGTGAATGAAAGGGCATGGCCTCAGGTAGGTCTTTCTGCTAAGATGTGGAGCTTCCTTCCCCAGCTCACCTCCTCTCACATGACTGTCTGTGCTCCTCCTTCCTCCTGTCCAAACTTCCTGTGTCACTCCCAAGCTTCCAGGGTGAGGGGGTCTGTTTAATGTACCCCCCATATTTGGATCTGTAGGCCCAGTCGCTGCCCCAGTCAGCCATGGAGTGACAAACAGGCTGAATGCGTAATTCAAGGTGTTCCCCATCTCTCACCAGCCCATTTCCTACCTTTGGCAGAATACACAGGCAGCAGCTCATGCGGAGAGGGGAGTGAGAAGGGAAAGTACTGACAGGGGAAGGAGTGGAGGAAGTCAGCCAGAAACCTGTATAGTGACTGTGCTGAGAGGCCAGGGCCTGGGGTGGAGAGAGGCTGTGGTGTCTGGGTTGGAAGAGGCAGACTAAGACCACCTATAGAGCAAAGGGAGTCTACTGTGAGCAGACAAGAGGCAGGAGAGGGCAGGAGGGGGAATAAGAAAGGAAGGCAGGAGGCAGGGGCATTGCTGGCACTGGACACAGGAGGTCTGTGCCCCGAATCTCTGAGGCTGTGCCCCCAGTCTTTTCCCTGGACCCCCAGTGCCAGCGCAAGGAGAGGCGGCCAGTCCCCAGCAGCACAGGGAGAAAGCTCACTGATCCTCTGAGCTGCAGCTGTCCCTCCCTGGCCCACGTGCTGCAACAGCATCTGTGACTCAGAGAGGGGAGGGAGTTTCAAACCCTCCTCTCCCCCCGGCAGCAGCACCAGCACCAGCACCAGCTCCCATCTGGAGGACAGAGCAGGTTTGGGGGGGCTGGAGGCCCTGGTCAGGCCGGCAGGAGGGAAGGGGCTGACTGGGCCCAAGGGGGCTTCCCTGCATGGGCTCCAGCCCCCGGGTGGAAGCAGGAAATTAGTCCCTGGGCCCCAGGTGGGGTGGGGGGGATTTTCCCAGGCCTTTGGGACCCGGGTGGGGCTGTGGGGGGTGCCAATAGGCTTCCAGGCCCTGGGTGGGATGGGCAGGGGTGCCCCCAAACCTCAGGGCCTCCTGTGGGACTGGTGGGGTGTCCCTAGGCCTCTGGGGCCCAGGTAGGAGGCAGGGGGCTACCCCTAGGCTTCTGGGCCCTGGGTGGGACACGGAGGGGTGTCCATAGGCCTCTGGGGCCCAGCTGGAATTGACAGAGGGTACCCCTGGGCTGGGGGCATTCCCCCCATGGCCTCTAGGTCCCAGCTGGGTCTATGAGTGTCTCCCCAGTGCCTACAGGGGGGCTGCCCCATGGCCTATGGGCCCAAGGGGCAAGTACCCTGGGAATGGAGCCCATCATCTGAGCCCCAGGTGGGCCAAGGGATGTTCCTCAGCCTCTGTCTGGGCCAGGGTCAGGCCAGCAGAAGGCTGGTGAGCCAGGGACCATCCCTCAGCCTTGGGTGCCTGGGGATCAGGTTGGTGGCCAGGCTGCTGTGATGCAGC
>ML682147.1:52278-68634 GCA_007922195.1 Podocnemis expansa
ATTATACCCAGTGTCCAACAAGACTCCATATTGCCAGTGTAGAACTCCTGCTTAAATATTGTATTCCATTTTGTATACTTGATGAAACCTGGTTTAGGCATATGCTCTGTATGTTCATTTAAATGTGTGAATGAAAGGGGTGTGTGTGTGTGTGTGTGTGTGAAGAGACCAGTCTCAATTGACAGCCTGTCTTGATGGAGCACAATTACCATCTAACTGGCTGAACAACGCAGACATCTCTGATTAAAGCAAACAGAAGGAGCCACCCCAGAAAGAAAAGAACAAAATACAATCAAGCCTGCAAGTGGCTGGTGACCAATGATCTGAGACAAACCCTGAGGGCAACATGACACAGCAAATCCCATAGACTTGCATGAGGGCCAGCAGGTATAAAAGATGGATAAGAACATGAAAACTCTGGGGTCTAATTCTGTAGCTGTCATCTTGGAGCATCAGATTCACGACCGACAGAGGACTGGCTCTCTTCTTGTGCCCACTAGGCTGGCCACTAGGCTGGCTCTAGCAACACATGAAAGGACTGGTAATCATATCATACCAGGTTGCAGAACTTCTTGCACGTGTGTGTGTGTGTGTGTGTGTGTGTGTGTGCGCGTGCGTGCGTGCGTGCGTGCGTGTGTGTGTGTGTGCGCGCACGCGTGCGCGTGCTTTTGGTATAACAGAGGAAATGGAATTGTTAGAAAAGACTAGCAGGATCGTATTCAGCGGACAAGGCAATATGTCACATTTATTTGTAAATGTGAAAATAGAAAAAAAAAATACCAGACACATACTTTGATACCTATGAAATTTTGGAAGCTGACATGATATAATTACCAGGCCCTTTACGTGTTGCTAGAGGCAGCCCAGTGGGCAACTAAGATGGGCACAAGGAGGGAGCCAGGTCTCTCTAGGTCATGAATCTGGTGCTCTAAGATGACAGTTGGAGAATGAGACACAAAATTTTCATGTTTTTTGTACTTGCTGAGTCTCATGTGAGTGTATGAGGCTTGCTGTGTCTTTCTGCCTCAAAGCTCCTGTCTGATAATCATTCATCACCAGTCATTTGCAGACATGACTTTGATCTTGTATTTTGTTTTTCTCTTTCTGGGGAGGATTCTTCTTGCTTTTCAGAGATTAGTTTGAATTGTTCATCCATTAAGGTTGTACTTGCATTTCATCAGGACAGGCTGGTGACAACTGATCCCATCACACACCCTTAATTCACAGATCTTTTTTCATACATATTTAAATGAAATCACACAGTGTTACATCTAAAAGAAATTTCATCACGAATATAAAATGAGTTCCAAATTTACAATATGGAGCTTTGTTAAATATTGGTTATAAAATATCAAGCTGAGTTAAATATTTTAGTTATGATATTAAAGAACAGATACACAGTGTTGCCTAACAGATGTTTTAAAGGTAAATTCTATTCATTTTCTCTGTGTCCCTACATTGTGGCTACAGAAGACTGAGCAAATATTAGCAGACTGGGACTGCGGAAAAAAATCCTGAGATTTAAGATTTCTGTTGGGAGATCATGAGTGAGGCTTTACCTACCAATAATGTTGCTATTTAATGTCAATATTTATTCTGCTCTTCAGTTTTGCCCTCCTATGAATTGTGCACAGCATGAGTACACTGACCAGGCAGCATGCCACAAAATTAACCATCCTTTTACTGAAAAGTTCCAGGGGTGTAGCCATGTTAGTCTAATTCAGTATAAATAGAAAAGAGTCTTGTGGTACTTTTAAAGAGTAACACATTTATTCATCAAAAGAGCAAAATCCCATTTTGGAAACCATTTTCACGTGTCTGACAAAGTGGGATCTCACCCACAAAAGCTCTAGAAATAAATAAATTTACTACTCTTTGAAAGTGCCACTAGATGTCTTGCTTGTTTTACAGTTGCCATACTTTATTGTGAATTCCTATAATGTTGTCTGTCTTGCATTGGATAGTGTGATCCCAGTAATGTTGTATTTTTGGTTTGGACTCGCTCTTTCCTGTGAGAATAGGCTTAATTAGTTTTTGCTGCTAAGTCCTCCCTGCTTTGTTTCACCAGAAGGGGGATTGGGAGTCTGGCAGGAGGAATACTGCAGGAGTCTTCTTTACCTTGTTTTCAGTTCACTTTGTTGTCCTCTTTTTGGCTCTTTGCAGGGGAGACAGAAGGCAGGCAGCCCAGCTGGATGGCTGGGTCTGCCACTTTGGTGTGACCGTGCTCACAGCACCGCACTGGCAGCCCCAGCCAACCTGCCTGCTTGCCTCATGAGCTCCCCAACTTCCCCTACCTGGGTTGCATACACTTGGAAGCTGGGAGAGGGTCAGAGCCTTTTTAAATTTCCTGCCCTGTGGCATAAGCATCCCAGCATGGCAAATTCCAGCTGCTGTACTGGCATCCCTCCACTCCCCTGTTCCACAATCTCATGCTGCCACTGAAAGTGGAGGGCAAGCATTGCAGCAAAGTTCAGGGGAGGTGTGGGCTCTATTTTAGAAGCTTGAGAACTGCAGCAGTAGGTGTCTTCAGCATGGGTCAGCAGGGTATCGTCTTTCATCTGGGCACCCAGATGCCATCTGTAGTAACCCTTGGGGAGGAAGGGGTTAATACTGTGGTCAGTGAGTGCCAAGACAGCCAACAGGAACAAAGCACAGCTTTTTGAATTGGAACAGCAGCCTGGCCTGTTCCTGTTTGGAGGCAGCAGAACTCCTGGGAGGATCAGGAGGTCGCCAGACGGGCCTGAGGAAGAATCCAGCAACATCCTTACCAAAGATATGTTGTTTGTTACTGAACAGGCGTGGGTAGAACAGGGAATATTTACTTAGACACGTTCAGGATATTTCTTTGTTTTTGGTTTGTTTTTGGATTTCTCCGTGCTGAGCACATATACCCCCTCCCACTACCCTGTAACTACCTAAGTTAATTCCCAGAGAAGCAACTCTCTGTGTTGTTTATCTGTTCTTTTTGATTAAAGACTTTACCTTTTAAGTAAGTTCTGGTTCTGTGTCCTGGAAGGGCAAGAGGTTTGTGTGCACATGCCTCAGACTGCACAGGCAGCTACTAAAGGGGACTCTGTTCCAGTTCCAGCTCATATTGCAGCTGGAGTTCAGTCACTTTCCTGAGGGAGGAATAAAAGTGATTGAGGATACCTCAAAGGAAGGAATTCCCAAGTGTGCCTTCCTGGGTTTCAAGAGGTTTTTTTGCATTTGGGTGGTGGCAGCGATACCACTCCAACGCCAGGAATTGGAGGCCCTGGAGAGTTTTAAGATCAGACTTTAAGGCCAGTGGGTTTTAAGACCTGTTGCAGGCCCCCACCTTCTGCACTCAGAGTGCCAGAGTGGGGAAACAGCCTTGACACCATCCACTTCTCCAGTACCTGGAGAACCTAAACAAGTTGACTGGAAGTCCCAGGGATGGTCTGATCCACCACCCTCCCTCCCACTCCTATTTTCTGATTTCCCTGACTCCTGATTTTTAGCAACAGAAACCTGTAGGAGATAGGGAATGATATGCCTTGTCAGAGGAGAAGAATTTTTATATGTCCTCCTCACATGGTCTGTGAGCTTTTGAGAGGATATTGCCAGCACCTCGATTCTTTGGTAGGGAACACTGGAGGTGAATGATTGTTCATTTTACAGTTTTTTTGCAGATGGGTATGAAGGAGTTGTTGTATCACAACATTGCATGGGGCCTCTGTGTGGTACAGAGGCTACACCTTCTGGACCAGGATAATCCATGGTAATTTACATGATCAGACTGCATTGGTGCCTAGACAGCTGCTAGTTAGAAACTGACAGCTTCAATTTTAGTCATCACCTGGCATGGCCCCAGGGAGCACATTTCCTTTCAGAAACATCACATCTCCATGTTTCCAAAGTTTCCATTTCATGTGAAACTTCCCCACTTCAAAATACTTCATGTGAATTCCAGTTTCAAGTGGAGCCCAGGATAGGGGTAGGGCCTGTTAGGTCATGCAGGGGGAGAGGCTGTCTGTTGTGTGTGTGGCCTATTGGGGGCAGACCCATGACAGGGGCAGGGTCTAGCACAGGTGGAGCCTGTGGGCGTGTGTCCTGGGTCTCCTTGCTGTCCAGCAATACTGCTGGCAGGAGGAAAGCAAGAGCAGTAGGGGATGGAGAGCAGTGTTCCCTGTAAGGTGCGCAGCAGCGCAGCCCCTCTCTCTCCCCAGCACAGGGAACACAGCCACCAGTGCACTGCTGGCAGCCCCTACACTACTGGGTCCGGGAGGAAGGCATCTCCCCAGGCTGATGCAGCAGCCCCTCTGCTGCTCCTCATTTGCCTCCTGATAAAGTTTTTCTGTGGCTGTTTTTCCTCCCATTGCAGGCAAATCAACTTCTTTCCCTCCCCTCCCTTTCACTCTTGCTTCTCTCTCCCTTGCTGTGCCACCAGAAGGGACTCCTCCATAATCAAATGCTGGAGAGAGGACAGAGCACTCCTTCTAGGGGGATTCTTTTGCAGAGCCCTGGGATTTATGACAGCACTTGTGCCATGCCAGTTCTGGGGGCTGGAAAGGGGGCCCATTTCTTGCCCCTTCTAACTCAAAAGCCATCTGGAGTGAGTCTCAGATCTGGTGCTGCTTTGGAATTGAGTCTCAGATCCACTACTGCTTTTGGAACCCCTTCGCTTTGGTTTGCTCCATCAGTAGCTGTAGTAGCAAGAGAGGCTGAATTGGGGAGGGGAAATGTAAGTTTTACATGTGTGAGAGCAATTTGAAGATCCTGAGTGGATGAAATAGTGAGCTGGCTGTAAAAAAGTGGCTGGATTCAGGACAGGCAGCCTGCGGTACTGCAGGGGGGATCGGTGGGGGGGGGGGGAGAGCCACTGCATGTTAGTACATCTAGAAGGTTTAAGCCATTTCTTTTATTTTTTTCATTTCAATTACTGATCCATTAGAAAAAAAAAAGGCTAAAAATTTCCTAAGAGCTATTGAATAGAGAGAGTATCACTGTCTTATAGCAAGTCACCAGGTGACACAAATAATGCAATTCTTCCCGAAAGAACAAGAGCTATAGCTTTTATAGCAGAAGGAAATAAGTAAAACTGATAATTGTTCTTTCAAGTCTAGTAATGACTAAAAATGAGATTTTTGACCCTTTAAATTACAGATTATGAGATAGTCACTCTCTTGTTTTCTCTGAATGTTTTCCTTAGCTTCCTGTTGATTAGACGTTTATCCCTGTTATGTTCACTGTGAAACCTATAAAAATAGAACAGAAGGGGGGGGTGTGTGTTTTTTTTTTCCCCTGTTTTCAGTGTTCCATCTCAGTTTTGGTAAAGTCCCCAAATGAAAGAAAGAGACTTGTTGTTGTTGTTGTTGTTGTTGTGTAAAGAACTTGTTGCTTGATGCTTTTGTGCTGTCACTTGACCTATGTCTATTGGAAACTTGTCTGTACTAAGGATATGGTTGGATAGGTAAAGTGGCAAATGGTCACACTGGCAAAACAAAAAAGGAGTCTTGTGGAATTTTTAAAGTCATACTAGCATTTGCTTTGCTAAATAGTTCTTAGATCTTCTGATTTTCATTTCTACATAAGTAAATTAATAAATTGATGTTTAACCAGTGAACACTAGAGACACATCAGAAATGGTTACTTATAGCTTGTTTACATGTAACCAGGGGTTAAAGTATAATTTGGTGGGCCCTGGAAACCTCCTGCATGGGTGCTGCCCTACACACACAGGTGGGACCCCCAATACCCAGCCCCAGACAGACAGACACACACAGAGCCAGCCCCAGACAGACACATACACACAACCAGCCCCAGACAGACTGACACACACACAAACCCCCCAACAACTCCCTTCCCCCAGAGCTTACCTCTGTTGTTTGCAGGCTGGCTGATAAAAGTTGCTCCACCCTGTAGGGGGAGATTCACACACTCCCAGCCTGCCCCTGCTGTCTGCTGGCTGGGCTTAAGGAGGAGCGACTTCCAGATGCTCCTGCTGTTTTAAGTAGGGGCCTGAATGCAGCTTTCTGGTGTGTTCCACTCTTTTTAGGGACATCAGAACACTGCCAGACTAAAAATAGGGGGCATCAGAACTGTGTTCGGATGCCTTCCCCCTTACTTTAACCCCTGCACACAACAGTACCATACCATGGGGGTGTGATTTCTAAAGCACCAAAATTTGTTTTGCATGTAGATCCCCTGATGGACGCTTAATTTTAATGCTTTTAGCTGATTATTGTATTTGTGCTCTCTGAGACCAAACACACAAAACTGGATAAAGGAGTCACTAGGATTCATGAATGTGCTTGTTCTAAGAGCAAGCTGGTACAAATTTTGACTATTGAAAAAACACTTTGTCGGATGTGAAGGCCAGTTTACCTGTCAGAGCCCTTGTTGGAGTCAGGGTGATTCCTAGTATCCTTACTAGCATGAGCATAGAGTCTTTATTATTTTTAATGTTTCCTCTGTAATGCTTTCATGCTACAAATAAAAGGGCTTGCTTAGAAAGAGCTGTGTGGTACCTTAACTGTGGCTCTAATTCGGACTCAGGTCTCTGGGCAGAAGGCAAAACAAGGTCTCTTTGGTGGTGTCTTTCTAAGTGATCCACAATGTAAGGAAAGGATTAGTGTAGCCTGGAAAAATCTCTAATCAGGAGCAGTGGTCCCTCTAAGCTGATGATGCAACTGAGCAAGTTATGGATGCACTCAGGGAGCCAAGGGGCAGCAGGGAAGGGGTCCGGCACCGGAAGGGAACTTGCTCAGCTGCATCCATAAGTTGCTCAGCTGCATCATCAGCTTCGAGGGAACATTGACTGAGAGGTGGGGGTCTGGGGAATGAAGAAGGGGGCAGGAGGGATAGCAGGGAAGGGAGGAAAGGGGGATTTGGAGCAAGGAGAGAGGGGTTCTAGACTATGTTGCCTCTAAGGTGCGTGGCCGCGCACCTAAAAGACCCTCCCCACGCAGGAGTTTACCATTCCTGCACACCCGGAGTGCCAGTCTGGGAGCACAGCCCAGGACTGGCTCGGACAGTCCGGCAGAGCGGCTGAGGATCAGCCAGGGGAGCGGAGGCAGGGCCAGGGCCAGGGCCAGGGCCAGGGCAGGCAGGCTGAACAGAGTGGCCCAGGATCGACCAGCTGAGCAGTGGGGGAAGGCGGGGTGGGGCTAGGGCAGGCAGGCCCAGGCTGTCAATGTGGCCGAGGATCAGCAGGGGGGTGGAGAGCAGGGCCAAGCCAGCAGAGCAGCTGGGGGTGGGGCAGAGCCAGGCAGGGGCCAGCAGAGTACCTGAAGATTGGCTGGGGTCTGGGGAGGGTCAGGTTTAGGGTTACTAGACCTCAGGCAAAAGGAGGACATGTCCTCCTCTTTGCCCTGCCATCCTCCATCTTCCAGGCATTACTGCAAAAGTCCCTTTTGTAGGCTTTTTGCTGGCGGTTGGGGCAGCTCTCTAAAAATACAAACACGCAGCTCCAGCATGTGTTCCTCTGCTCCTC
Organism: Podocnemis expansa; assembly: GCA_007922195.1. Classification (NCBI taxonomy): domain Eukaryota; kingdom Metazoa; phylum Chordata; order Testudines; family Podocnemididae; genus Podocnemis; species Podocnemis expansa. Next base: position 59,732 of record ML682147.1, read on the forward strand.
AGCCCAGCTGCAGCTGGGGTTGGGAATTCGGAGACGATCCCTTGCTGGGCTGGTGCACCTTGATTGAGAGTGAAGAGGGCTGGCTGCTGCAGTGGAAGTGGTTTTGCTTTGCCTTGTTGCTTCAGCTCCTCACCCTGGGCTTCTTTCCAGTCTCCAGCTGAGGTCCTCTCCGCTTTCCCCCCACTTGATTTTTGGGAAGGCTTGATCTTACATTTTGGAGGGCTGGGGCTTTTCTTTAGCTTGATGGTGCCTCTGCAGTGCCCAGAAAGAAACCTCCGATTGCTTCTTTGCTTTCTGCTTTGCTGCCCTGCTTGGCTTAAAGTTTCTGGGGAGTTTGTTTTTCTAATGGCTGGGTAGGCTTTTGGCAACAAATGTTTTGTTTAGAGGGCTAACAAAGTTCACTTTTGATTGGGAGGAGGTTTGAATCCATAAGATTTTCCTTTTCTCAATGTGATTTTTCAATTTGTTTCTCCTTTCCAAGCTGAGATTACTCCACTATAAATGCATCCTTAAATTTTAGTAAGATACACAGATGTGCACATATTATACATTCTAAAGTAGCTGCTGGACTGGGCTTGATCCTGTAGTTCCAATGAAGTCAGTGAGAAATTTGATGGAGCAAGGATTGCAATATTTGTCCCTTTGTTAGTAGTTTATCAAATCCCAGAAAAGAAGCAGCTGGGTTTTGCCTTTTGCTTATATACTCTATGCTGATTTTTATTTTACTTTTAGGGAGAGTGTTTCTTTTGGTATATTCAGGAAAAAAACCTGATCATTGCATCTAAGAATAGGTGCTGTCCTCTTGAGTGGAGCATTTGATAGCCACAAACATCTAATTCTTCTCCCCCCCCCCCCATTTGATGTGTGTTTCACATAAAAGCAAACAAAATGTCAACAGTCATAAAATAGATATATATCCATCTGTGGTTTATGGCAGACATAGTAGGATATGACGTCTCCAGAAATTTGAATTTTGGGTAAAAAATTATCTTTCAGGCAAGTCTGCACATAAAAATCAGCAGCTCTCATTTCTTCTGATTTCTCCTTTCCTGTGTGTAAAATCTAAACAGCGTGTGTGTGTGTGTGTGTGTGTGCGCGCAATACAGCCCAGTGAGGCTCAAAACTGAGGCTAGATAGGGATTTCAATACACCCCTCCTGCACCCCCCAGTTGTCAGCCAGTAACGATGTTAGACCAAACTAGTTAGTACCTCCCACCCCCCCCACCCCCCAAATATCCCCATGCACCACACCCCTAATTTCAAGTCATGGGGAGAATATTGCTGACAGAGATTACTTTTCCTAAAGATGCCAACACCTCAAATGCTGTTGTACTTCATATAGTCAAGGGTCTGCCCCTCCGTGTGTCAAACAATGAGAATGAATTCTGTGAATGAACTTACTGTGTTAAAACTGATTTTTAATCTTGTCCACAATTACTACCGTATATACCTGGGTATAAGCCAACCCAGGCACAAGCCGACCCCCCAATTCTGAGCCCAAAAAAGAAGCTAAAATTGGTGACCCAGGTATAAGCCAAGGTCCCCTTTTGGCCTTGGCCCCTAACCCCCCACCCACTGCTGCTGGCTTTCTCTGGAGTTTCTGACAGATTCCCTACCCAAAATCTCTGCTGCTGCTTTTCCCTTGCCCCCTGCTGTCCATTCCTCACCCCCTGCTGCCCCCTGCTCTGTCCTTTCCTTACTGCTACACCCCTGCTCACTTTTCAGTTTCCTGCTGCTGCCCCCTGTGCCACCCTTTCTTCACTGTTGCCCCCCTGCTCCCACCTGCTCTGCTTTTTCCTCATTGCTATCACCCCTGCTGCCCCCCCTGCTGCCCCCTGCTCACTTCTCATTTACCTTGCTGTTGCCCCTTGCTCTGCCCTTTCCTCACTGCTACCCCCCTGCTCACTTCTCAGTTTCCTGCTGTTGCCCCCTGGTCCTCCTGCTGCCACCTGCTCTGACCTTCCCTCACTGCTGCCCCCTGCTCTGCCCCTTTCTCACTGCTGCTCTCTGATCCTCCTACTGTCCCCTCCTCACTGCCACCCCTACTCCGCCCTTCCCTCACTGCTACCTGCTGCTGCCCCCTGCTCTGCCCTTTCCTCACTGCTGCCCTCTACTCCCTTCTCAGTTCCCTGCTGTTACTCCCCTGTTCCCCAACACCCTTTCCACCCCTTCCCCCGTCACCCTCCAACCCCTGCTGCCACTCTTCCCAGCCTGCCAGGCACCCCCCCAAATCCCTGGTTCCTGCTGCCACTTCCCTGGCCTCCCTGAATCAATGTCCAGGCCAACCCCCTTACTTGGCCGCTCCAGATGAGGGAGTCCCTTCCTTCCTCCAGCTCCAGCCCCGGCCGACTGCCCAAGATGGCCGCCCGGCAACACTGGGGCTCCGGCCTGCCGCATGGTCAGAGAAATAGCTGGCTGGGGCTGTCTACCGTATTCTCTTGAGTATAAGCCAAGAGCCTGTTTTGAAGCCAATTTTCAGACACAAAATTCTCGGCTTATACGCGATGATATATGGTACATTAGGTTTATTGGAGGTTTGCTTCCATTTGCAACAATGTAAAACTATCAATCTGGATAGGAGTTCTGCAGCGTGATTCTCCTGGCAGTTTGATATAAACATTACATACTTAATTGTGACTCCTTAAAGTGGTTGGCTTTATGGTTACTTTAATGTGAAGAGGAAAAATACTTAAGTATTCATTTGATTCTCTTGAGCCACTGTTCTTGTAATTAATCTCACACTGTAACTAGGGGCTAGACAAATTTCTCTGGAGCTGGGTGATCAATGGGGCAAGGATTTGGGGGGGGGGCAGTGGCTGGGTCGATGAAGGGGTCCCAGGCAGAGCTCTGGATGTGTATGTGTTCTCTAATGGCCTCCTTTTTGTACTTCCCTGTCCTCCTTTCCATGCTTTGGTATCTGGTAGCCCTAGTCAGACTGCCAAAGTGGCTGAGGATTGGACGGGGGGCAGGGGGGCACAGGCCTTAGCCGTGGCCAAGGATCAGCTGGGGGAAGGGGAAGGCTGGGAGAGCAGCTGAAGATCAGCAGGGTGTCAGTCCTGAACCCCATCTGAGGAGCGGCATGGCAGGGTGGTTTCCTATTCTAGAGCTATCCAAGGACTCCTTCGTGTCCTTCCTCTCCCAGGCATTCTAAAAATAGGTGATTGTCCAGCCTTTAACTTCTGATAAGTAGATGGGGTTGAGGGGGGGCGGCAACACAGAGCTGGAGCGCATGATCCTGATGTTAAGAGTTTGCTGCACAGATGCACACAAGGGGAGTAAAGAGCAATTTATGCAGGGGAGAAATCAAGGGGCAGTGGAATACACAGTTATCCTTTATTTCTAGAACCTTTTTGTATGTAGCTCAGTTAGCAATAAAACAGTATTGTAATTTCAGAGTGATAGGTTCAAGACCTCTGTTGGGTTTTTTAACTTTTGGCCTGTTGCTCCTTAGGGAAGGGCTAAATTGGGGAAAAATATATATAGCAAACACTAATAAAATGAAGCAAAATAAAGTGTATCATGATTAAATTTACTAATAGTAACCAATTAAGTAAAACAAACAAAGGGTCACATTTGAACTGGCTAGAAAAAAATTTAGGACTTTTTTTTAATTGTAAAATGGGCTGCTGTGCAAAATGAAAAACAAGAGGCAAGTTAATAGCTTTCACTTTTTAAATTTTATGTGCTTATTCATTTTGGAAAACCAACAAAGGCAGACAGAGTACTGAACAATTGATGAGACAAAATGTCACATAAGCATAGAATACATTTAAATTATTAATAAAAACAATTTTAAATAGCTCATTAATTTTGCATTGTTCTGTATTTTTCAATAATTTCCATCACGTGAAGTTGCACAAAAATTTTATTCAGAAAGTTCTGCACACGGGTTCAAAATTTTGCACACAAGCCGCCAAACCTTAAAGGGAACATTGATTCCAGAGTATATGATATGCTTCCCAGCTTCAGGGAGAGAAGTTGGGTGATGTGGTGGGGTGATGGGAGCCAGGGAAGTGTGTTTTTTTGCAAATGGCTAAACTAATCCCATCATGTTTACAACGACATTACTGCTGATGTGAAAGGTTGATGTCAGTCTAAAATTCTCCAGTATCTTGGTCTGTAACTCACCCTGGAATAGTAACTGAACTTGTGTGTGAGTGTGAACCAGGCTGTGTTAAGTTGTGCAGTGCGTCTCAAACCATTTTCCAGCCAGCCCTTTTTGCCAGAGGAAATGCATCAGGAGTGAAGGCAGTACTGGGCTGTGGATGACAGCTCCATCACTGGGACAAGGGGAGGGTAAGCGAGTGTCCAGCTGAGCAGCCAGAGGACTCGCGCAGTTTGGAAGCCATATAGGTTCCATTTTCAGTCTGCAATTTCCACCTTCTCTTTGACAGGTGATTAGTGAAACCCAGTCTTCTAGCAAAGATGGATGTGGTCTCTACTTAAGGCTCATGGAGAATAACGGGGGCTATTAACAGAAAGGAAAAAGTAGTTACATGATGATATCCCCTACACCGTATACTCTTCAGCATCACTAGGTCTGTGTCAGATGTAGCAAAGTCAGATTTCTGACAGAAAATATTCAGGGACTTATGCATATTGCTCATAAAGCCAAAAAAAATTCATTCAAGCTGATCATGTTCTTGGTATCACTACATGACACTCTTCTATAAATGACTGCACAACAATTTAACCCTCACAAGGAAACAATTGCCCATCTCCTGCAGTAAACATTCAAGAGTCATCACAGCATTCTCTGCTTTTTGGTCATGTATAGCTGTACCTGGGCTCTAACCCTAGCACCTTATATTTGAACTACTTGGGAATTTGAAATATAAACTTCAGGTTACTTGTTAGATAGACTCTTTGCTGACTAATTTGTGGGTGTTGCCTCCCCCCACACACGTATACTCAGAGCAGTTATTGAACTCTCTGGAACAGTGACTGACTCTGTATTTGTAATTGTACAAGACTTCTGGATGCTATAATATAATCTCGTTAATAATATGTTAAGTCCTGAAGTGGCAGATGGGCAGACAGCAGCAAAGGCCAGAGAAGTGGTTTGGAGATGAAGCATCCACAAGTGGATGGTGGCTGGAATCTGGCATGGTGAGAGTGTGTGTGATTCAGGGCTGTGGGGAAAGCAGACCAAGGAGTTCACTATGTTATAGATGAGAGGAGGGAGCTGGATGCCTTTGTTGTGGCACCTAGAGTGCTGGGGCCTAGAGAAGTGGGTGGATCCAGCTCCCACCCTGCTCCCCCAGAGTCCCAGGTGCAGTATGGAGCTTACAGGCCCTTGACTGTTTTTAATTAGTGGCAGGAGGTTCAAGGGGGACTATACCCAGGAATGGGTGGACACAGTTGATTTAGCCAGAGTGCTAAGGCACCAGAAGAGGACTTGACGAGGAGTTTGGCATGTGTGAGGGTGGAGCACAGATGACCTGGTGGGAGACCACTTGAGCATTCTCCAGTACCACCAGCAGATGGAGCTCATCAGGTGGGTCCCATGCTGCCAGACCCACATGTGATGAAGAATGTACGTATCATGGTCACTTCTGATACAAGAGCCAGGGCAAGGGGGCTGTGGAGACACTTGTCTGAGGTGTCAAGGGAAGGACGAAGGGAGCTGTGGTGGTATGGAACTGCAGACTATTGATATGCTGTTTGCAGAGGACAGCAGAAAAGCCCTCCTTGGTTTGTCTGGGTCACCAACTGGCCAACACCAGCTAAGGCCAAGTACCAGTAGCTGGGGCAGATCAGAGCCCAGCTGGCACAGGTTCTTGTGAGCTAGCAGCTGCTGAGGGAGGAAAATCAGCCAGATCCAGGTACGGAGCTGCTCAAGAAGTGGAATCACTGGAGCTGGCGGGAAGATCCCAAGAGGAAAACTCCCCAGAGTGGGAGACAGAATGGACAGGGCCAGTGCTTCATCTATGGCAGGGTAGGCCTCAGGAGGGGGAGCTTCACTCTGCAAGGGGAATGGAAAGATCAGTGGGGAAGACCCCTAAAAGCTCCACCTGTGACAGTAACAGGGTGGGGAATGGCTTCTTGCACACGGAGGACCAAAAGGTATTTTAAGGAGGAATAGCTGGTGAGGAAGGAGAGGGCTACTACCAGGGAGGGGATGGAGCTAGAAAGGCCAGTGGTGCTGTTTTAGGTACCATCAGGAGAGCCACATAGAGGCATTGCCCCCTGAGGCAAAGGCAAGCAAGGACTAAAATTCCTGGAGAACCAGCCAGGTTGGAGACTCTCTGGAGAGAGGAAGCAGTAAAAACTGAGGGCTGGGTGGGCCCCTCTGGGGAGCACAAGGATCCCGTGGATGCCCAGGTTGGGCCAAAACAGTCCCACACTGAGGCACGTGTCCTGGTAAAGTCTGAAAGGGCTGACCAGAGACGCAGCTGGGGAGGAGGCTGAGGCAGAGCCGGGGGATACAGACCCTGCATAAGAATAGACCTGGGGACTCCCAAGCCCGGGTAAAAGAGCTCTAAGCCATGCTGCAGGAAGCTGAGCAGGAACAGTGAGGTGCTGAGGAGGAGCTAAATCAGGGGTGTCAGAGTTCCAGCCTGGGGTCCGAATCCAGCCCACCAAGGGTGCCAGTCTGGCCCACGGAGCTGCTGCCTGGCAGAGCAGGTCTAAGCCTGTTTGTGACTCACTCACATGATCCAAATCGCAGTGCAGGGGAACAAAGGAAGAGCTCCAGCCGATCCTGGCTCAGCTCTGCTGTGGTCTGCCACTCAGAGTCTCAGCCACAGCAGGCTAGGCTGGCTCAGGAGAGCCCCAGCACCAACCCCCGAACACACACGCTCTTCACTGTCAGCATGCTAATTTGATTGATGGCACATTGTAGAAATCACAAACAAGAAAGGAAGAAGTAACAGGGGCCCATGTGGGAATGAGCCAGTCAAAGGCCAGCATGCTGAATGACTGTCAGTGAGTGAGTGGTGAGGATGGAGCCCAGCCTGCCTGTGACTGTGTCTCTAACTGTGACAGGCTGCCAGCCTGCCACCATGTGGTACAGAAAGTGGAAAGGGAAGAGGAAGGGGTGTCCAGGAACTGGCCAGCAGTAAAAGGCCTGGGAGCTGGTGTGGGGAAGGAGAGCCTATAGGGCAGGGAAGGTGTCTGAGCCTGCAGGCTTGTGGGGGGAGCCTGTGCCACTCTGAATGTGGCAAAGGAAAGGTTTGGAGAGCCAATTTGGACACATGCCCCTTGTCAGGTGTCCTGCCCTCCAATATCCCTCCCCAGTTGAATGAGTTTGACACCCCTAAGTTAGAGCTTGTGCATGCACACCTATGGGAGGACCAGGACAACATTGCATTGTTAGAGGACTAGCTATGGGCAGCACAGATCCAGGGAAAGGATAAGACCCCTTAAGAAATAGGTTTTAAGTGGGGGTGTATGTAGTGGTGCTGTAGCTCTGCTGTGGTGCTTCAAGGGTTACATGGGGGCCAGAGCATGGCAGCCAGTGGGCTACAAAGAGCTTGGAACTAAATAGATGGCAGGCTCCTAGTATAAGAGGAGCAGCAAGGCTCACAGTTCAGTCTTCCTGGGGAGCTGGAGGGAGAAGAACGTCTCCCTGACTGGCTGGCTGGCTGCAATAACATAGCACCCTGGAGAGCTTCAAATGCAGCTCCAGAGCTGACCAGACGCTGGGGTCCTGAAGTAGCAGACGGGCAGGTGGCCTGAGCAGCATTCTTGTGGGGGATTTGCCAAGGAGTGGACAGTGGCTAGAATCCAGCATGGTGAGATACTGCATCTGACTCGGGGATGTGGGAGAAGTAGTCCAGGGAATTAACTTTGATGTAGAGAACGGGGGTTGGAGAAGGCAGCATCCATGGAGGCACCTAGGGACCCTGGGCTGGGGCCCAGAGAACTGGGTAGAACCAGGTCCTTCCCTGCTCTGCCAGAGTGCCAGCAGTGGTACAAAGCTCATGGACCATCGACTGTTTCTAATTAGTGGCTGGGAGGTGCAAATTGGACTCCACCCCAGAAGGGGTGGACGCAGAGGTCTTAGCTTGAGGACTAGGGTCCCAGAAGAGCGCTCAACAAAGAGATGTGGATGTAAGGCAGGCTTAGGAGCTGTGTTTAACAGCTTCAGGGAGGGGTCATCTAATCTGCATGGGCTTTGTGCTTGCATAAACACAAAGAGCACATCAGCATATTCAAACTATGGGTGCAGAGCAATATGGGGAATGGTACTTGAGTTTATTTGATCACAAATCTGTCAATATCTGTAACTCTACTGAGGAGAAATATGAAATACTGTCTTTTTGTGAATTGCTACTCTCTTTTTGTTTCAAATCTGTTTGGGTTAGTTAACAGGTAAAAGCCACCCTTAGTTTAAAAAAAAAAAAAAGATTTGTAAGAGAGGCTACTGAATGTTTCAGGCTGAAAGAGTAAGAGACGGGTGGGGGTGTGAGGCTAATTTTGCCTTTTCTCCTTTTGCTTCTGTTTAATGATAGCTCTGGCTAGGCTTCTGCTGAGGTCTTTCTTGTTCAAATAGAGGTAGTTGTCTGCAGTTATTTAAAGAGTATTACTAGAGAGAGAAGCAAATTCTCTTTCTGCTAACATCACTAGAGATAGAGAAAATCCTCTCTGAGCTAAAAATCATTGAAGGGAAACAACAGATGAAGGATCCAGTGGATGGTGAGAGCAGTGAGCTAGGTGCTGTGAGTGACTGGTAATGTTCCCTGTAAGCTGTGCTGGCGTGCTGCAGCACAGCACGCCACAGCCACCAGTGCAGAGAATGCTGCCCGCAGCGCACTGCCGGCAGCAGGAGTCCTTCCATAGAGCTCCTGTGGAGCAGGGAGTTTTGAAAACTCCTGCCCAGCAAAGCTCTAACGGAGCATGCCCAGAAAATCTGAGCATGCTCCATAGAGCTTCTCTGCCCCAGGAGTTATGGCTGGGCC
>ML682147.1:74392-98035 GCA_007922195.1 Podocnemis expansa
AAAAAATAAATCTGTTAGGGCAATTCTACACTTACAATTTAGTTTGAATTAAGGAGGCTTAGTTCAAACTAAATTAGTGCATGTCCATACGTGTTTTCATTAGTTTGAACTAAGGAGTTCCCGTAGTTCGAACTAAGGAAAGCCTAGTTCAAATCTATAAAACCTCCCTTAAGTTTGAATTGATGGTTAATTCAAACTCAGTAGTTCGAATTAACCTAATATAGCTGTGTTAATTAACTTAATTTGAACTTAATTATTAGTCCGAATTGATTAGTTTGAATTCAGTTAATTTGAATTAACCTTCTAAGTGTAGTCTTACCCTTAGTCTTTAAGTGCCACAGGATTCCTTGGGTTTTTTGGGTGCTGGATGCCCAGTCCAGGAGGTGCTGTGAGGTGCTAGAAGTGGGAGACTGGCACTGTCATGGGGCACACACAACAGGAGTGGGTTTGGGGCCTGTGCCCCAAATCTTTTTTTCTATTTAGCAACACCCCTGCTATTTGCACTAGTTTTCCAGTGGACATCTGGGAAATTAAAATCTCCCATAATCACATAGCTCTCAATAGTACATACTTCACTGAAAACATTAAGGTCTCTATCCATACCTAAAGTTGGATCCTAGTGGTCTGTAGAACACCCCAGGCACGATCCCAGGGAGAAGCTCTAGTAGCTTTCTTCCACATTTTTTACCCAGACAGATACAGTCTTATTCATTGCATCACTTCTAATTTCTTTACAGTCTGGTTCATCACTGATACACAGTGCTAATCCATGATGTTTGCCTTTATTTCTGTCTTTCCTAAACAGCATGTACCCGTCAATACCTGTTCTCCAGTTGTGACTACTGTTCCACCATGTTTCTGTTATCTCTACCGTGTCTGGTTTCACTTTCTGCACCAATAGTTCTAGTTCCTCCATCTTGTTACCCAGGCTCCTCACATTGGTACACAGACATCTTCATGGTTGCTGTTTGCCTTTGCTCATGTTTTTACATGATTTGCCTCAGTCACTTGACTGCCATTATTGCCTATGAGACTGGTATTTGCTCCAACCTGCCTCTTAATGTCCATTCTCCTCCTCATTTCTATGTCCATTCATGTTTCATTTTCCACTATTTCAAAGTTAAAATCACGGATGGAGATTATCTAGGCATCTACCAAGCATCTCCCCCAAATTCCTGGTTTAAAACTCTCTTAATCAGTTATGTCACCCAACATGTCTATTTCCCTGCATCCCAAGAGAGTGCCTCCCAATGGCCAAACAACCAAGGCCCTCATAGTGCCTGAGTCATCTGATCACTGGAATCTTGTCACACCTGTTTTCTTTTTCAGTGGGTGTAGGCGCTCGCAAGCGTGGGGAGTCTCTGGCCCACCAGGCAAGCGCCCCTGGTGGGTCGTTGGGGAGTAATTGTCTCAGGTATCCCGACTGGTCCATCCCCTCCCTTAGGGACGGGTCGCAGGGAATTGATTCCCACCCCCGGGGGGGGGGGGGTTAACAGTCAGCTGGAGGTTGGGTCAGTCAGTTCACCCAAAGTCCAAGCACATAAGTGGGCATACAAGCCCTAAGATAGTTGGGGTTATGCAAGGTGGGGGGGGGGGTTAGAGGTGAGGTGAATGCCTCAGGAGCAACAGGGGAGAGGAGGGGGTAGGACACAGGCCCGCCCTACTCCACTGTGTCCCAGCCCAGGGCCCTAATAGCAGCCTGGCCTGTGAATTCGGGGGTCAGCGGGGATCTGGCCGCAACATGCTGACCCCACTCAGGGTTGTGCAACTCCCCTGGGCTACTACTCCCCTCCTCTACCCCGAGTACCTGGTCGGATGTAGCATCCACATCCTCGTGGTATTCGCTGAGTGGCACTGAGTACAGGTCCTCCATAGTGTCCACTGTGGGTAGATCTGCAAGTCCCAGGCTGACCTCCATCTCCTCAGGGGGTAGCTCAGGTAGCATTGCCAGGTCCGAGACACGGGGGGGCTCCCCCAGGGCTGCTCCCTCCTGGGGTTCCACCTCTGGGGGGGCCAGGGGCAGTTCTTTCAGGTCCCCCCCGGTAAGGTCCGGGGTCCCTGTTCTGGAGTCCGGAGTTGCCCCGACATCAGGGAGGGGTCGCAGCTCCCGGTGGGCCCACTGTCTGTCCTCTGCATGGGGGTGAGGGTCCTCCCATGGGACGCCCGCCATGGGAGGTCCCAGCCAACCCTCCCAGCGCGGGGCTGGCGACTGGTGGGTAGTTCTAACCCTCCTCGGCTGCAGCAAGGGCTGGTTCTGAGGAGCCTGGAGGAAGACATCCTTTCCCTCGGGTGGCCAGGGCTGAACTGAGCTCGCCCGCTCTGGCTTTATACTTCCTGTCCCACCCCCTGCCTTCTGGTGTGAGTGGCAGTTCCGCGGCAGCCATCTTGCGGCCTCTGGGGGCGGCCATCCTGCAGCCTCTTTACAGTGGGATTTAGCCTATTCCTAGAAATCACCCAAGCCTCAATTTCCTTAAGTATCTTTCCTAGCCTGGCATAATCTCCCTTAGTGGGCTCCAGCAAGAGTCTAACTAGATCATTTGTTCCCACCTGAGAACAATCGGTGGATTCATTCCCACTCTCATTAGAATCCTTGTCAGTCTCACGTCCACATCCCGTATCTCAGCACCCAGCAAACATCACACCTTGTGTTCTCTGGATCAGTTCTGGTTACAAGCTTACCAGTTCTTAGCAGGGAGTTCCCTGTCACACAGGCTTGTCTTTTTCTGGTGATAGTGATTCTCCAGCCTCTCCCCCATTCCTTTTAGCTATGAGTCATCTCATTTTCTATTCTCCCTTTGAGCCCTCTGCACCCTATTCTGGAACTCTCTGGGGCTCTTATTTGGTCTCTGCATTGGCACATCCACTCTCTGTATCAGGCTAGCTGCTCTTCTCCCTTGTTCGTCCACCTTCAGTGACCACTTGCTTTGACCCTTCTTCATTTCCAACTCCACAAACCTGTGCCTGAACTCTACTTCTCCTTCACTAGCCCGTCTTTTCCTCTGGTTCTCACAGTCACATGCTTCCACAGTCCACATTCCTCACCTGGCAGCTTCCCTCAAAGTTCATGGGTCCTGCTTCCATCTGTAAGTCTGCAATTTTTTTCCCTTCAGCCTCCTCATGCCTTTGCTTTATCAACTACTGAAATTCTAAACTCAGTTAAAGCTTCCATCTATATCTACAAATCCCCAAATGTCTCTTCCATTAGCTCTACCAGGTGACATACCATACAAATAAAACTTGTTTGCAATACCCCAGCCAAGATCATATACATCCCACAGCTTCCATACCCATCATCTTCACTGGCTCTTCTGCTGCCTGACTCACTATAACTGCTGCCTCTGTGTCTGACATAGCCTCCTTACCTACATCATGTCAGCCAGACCAAAAAAAAAAATATATATATATATATATCCCCCCAAACATCCCACCTAAGCAAACACCCCCATGGGTACAGAAACACTATCAGAACCCTAAACACATCTTCCCCAAACCCACTTTGAAAACTCAAACTTCCCCATTTACAGCTCTGTTTAATTGATAGGCTGTCTTTATGGGTCCACCCTCTTAACCAGGCCCTGCAACCTGAAAGAAAAGGGGGAAAAAAACAGAACTCAGACTCCCCTGTTTACAGCTTTGTTTGCTGGGATCACCATCAAACAGGTGAATTTCTAGTGGAGTCCTGCAGGGATCTTTTCTTGACACTAGTCATCATTTTTAAAAGGAGACAAATGCCTATAATCAGTGTGGTTCTATGGAAGAAACACATCTCGTATTGCTTACATTTTCCCCCTCCCCACCCTGGGGGCGGGGGGAAGAGAAAATAGAACTGTTGGAGAGAGGCTGACTCCTTTGAGGGAAAATGGGTCCACATCTATCTGTGACAGAATTAGTTCATCTTCTGGGGGATAAGAAGGAGAATAAGGGAGAGCAGTTGACTGTGGGTGAAGTAACTCAATCAGGTTTCTTCCTAATTTAGCCAAGAGGCCTCTGGTAAACTGGGGACTGGCTGTGGCAGACAGCCTTTGTCCTTTCTGCAACTCCTGCAGGAAACTGAGGTAACAGGAGAGAAGAGTTTTGGGGAGTGAGGACAACTTCTTGGTACAGATGCTGGAGGAACCAACTAGGAGCCTTGCATCTCTTGAGTTGCTGTGTGCAAACAGAGAATTGATCAGGGAAGTAGAAGTGAATGGCAACCTGGGCAGAAGTGACCATGAGATGGTAGAGTTCAGGATCCTAAACAAAGGAAGAAAGGAAAGAAGAAGAACACAGATCTTGGACTTCCAAGAAGCAGATTTTGGCTCCTTCAAGGGATCCTGCCTATCAGTTCCCTGGGAGGCTAGTCTGAAGGGAAAAGGTGTTAAAAGACAGCTGGCTGTATTTTAAAGAAACCCCATTAAGGGCACAGGAAGATATCATACCAATGTGCAGAAAGACCAGTGAATATGGAAGGTGCCCAGTGTAGCTTAGCAGAGAACTCTACAGTGAGATGAAACACAAAACAGAAGCTTACAAGGAGTGGACAGATGACTAGGGAGGCATATGAAGATATTGGTTGGGCCTGCAGGGATAAAATCAGAAATACCAAAGGGCAATTGTAGTAGCAGCTAGCAAAGGATGTGAAGGATAACAGGAAGGGGTTCTTCAAGTATATCAGTAACAAGAAGAGGATCAGGGATGGTGTAGGTCCCTCATTGTATGGGGCAGGTATCCTCATGGTGGATGATGCGGAAAAGGCTGAAGTACTCAATGCACTTTTTACCTGTCTTCACAGGTAGGGTCAGTTCCCATGCTACTACGCTAAGTAACACAGAACAGAGAGAAGGAGAGTGGCCCTTGGTGATGGAAGGTCAGGTCAGGGACTACTTAGAGAAGTTGGAGGTGCACAAGTCTATGGGGCTGTATGAACTGCATCCAAGGGTGCTGAGGGAGTTGGCTGATGTGATTGCAGAGCCACTAGCCATTCTCTTTGAAAACTCATGGAGAATGGGGGAGGTCCCAGGTGATTGGAAAAAGGCAAATATAGTACCTATTTTCAAGAAAGGGAAAAATGAGGACCTGGGGAACTACCGACCAATCATCCTCACCTCAATCCCTGGGGAAAAAAAAGTTTGTCAGAGAAGTTCTTAGTATTCTAATAGACTGTGTTTGAAGAAGACAGTGAGAAGACTGATTTTGCTGGTGATGTGGCAGATCAAAGCATTGTCAATAAGATGGCCCATGGCAGGATATTTCCTAAGGAAGGAAAATGACTGTTAGAGTTTCAGCAAGAAAACCAATAGGCCCAGAGTGAAAAAAATAAAGATCCCAGTGGGGTCAGGATCAAACACGGTATCAGGAGGAGATCAACAGGCACATCTGTAGAGCTCTGATGCCGTCTGATTTCACTGCACACAGAAAGTGGGGGCAGGGCCATCCCCAGGGTTGGTGGGCCTGGGGTCAATCAGCCTGTATGTAGGCTCCCCTCCTCCCCTAGTGCTGGGTGGGGGCAAGGGCAGACCAGCCCAGAGCTCCCACCTCTCCCATGAGCCATCCACCCCACCCCTGGGAGGTGCAGCCCAGGGGTTAGGGGCCATTCTCCCTCCCTGTCTCTGGGCTGGTCCTCCCCACCACCCCCAGGGCAGAAAAGCCAGCCCAGAGGAGGGGCAGGAGAGTGTAGCCCAGCCTCTGGGTTGGATGTTCTGCCCAGGGGGTGGAGAGGACCAGCACAGATCAGGGGCTGGGTTCTGCACTCCCGACCCCACCATGCTGCCTTCAGCTTCATGCTACTGCAGCAGTAGGGGGCAGGCAGTGGTGTGGGCCTCATGCTGCCCTGCTCACAGCAGGATGACATGGGGCTTACAAAACCGTGGGGCCCAGGGTTGTCACCCCTCTCAGCCCCACAGGACAGCCCTGAGTGGAGGAAAGAGCCAGCCAAGCAAATCATTTGAGCCTGAGACTCTTCAAAGGGTGGGGGTTGGGGTCCAGGTTGTAAACCACACTCAGCTCAACATCATTGAAATATGGCAGACAATAATTACTTTAGCTGGCCTCCATTTAGATTATAAGTTCCTGACACAGACCCTTTTAAAGGGTTTCAGTCTTCTTTCCTTATTGGTTTGCAAGAGAGACTGCAGCTATGTCTACACTGCTATTATAGGTGTTATTTGAAGCTGAAATAGAAATATCCATGCTAAAACTAGCAGTGAAGGCATAACAGTACAGGGTTTCATGTGGGCTGGGCAACCTACAGTGCCCCCTGAGTACATACTCCCATAGGTAACCCTTATTGCTACAATCTCAGTGCTATATTTAGCAAGTTCAAACCACATCCCTGGTCACACTGTAGACATACCTATGGTCTGCTGTGCTGGCCAGTAAGGGAGGAGAACTGAATCCCTGTAAATTGGTCTGTACAGGTATGTTCACATGTCTCTTTTATTTCAAAATAACACTGGTTATTTTGAAATAAAAGAGATTAGGTCCACACAACATATTCTTATTTCAAAATGACAGGCTCAGTCATTTCCAAATAAGAGCAATCATTTTGAAATAGCTTAAACCTTCTTTAAATCAAAATGGCTGCTATTTCGAAATGGTTATTTCAAAATAATGCCATTCGGACCTGTTATTTTGAAATAACACTTTTGCTCTTCTTCCCAGGGTGCCTTCCTTTTAGCCTCTATTGGGTGGGGGCATGGCCTAGGGAGGAGGCCATGTTGCCACACCTCCAATGGTGCCCCTCTCCTAAAGCAAAATAGCAAGTCCTGTGATTTGGACACACTATTTCGCTTTGAGCTTTTCCCTTAATTCAAAGTAACATTTTCTTAATTCAAATTAACTTATTTCAGAATAAGGATTTTATTTTGAAACAACGACATGTGTGGACATAGCCTTCTGCTTCTTGTGCTGTTCTGTACCATTCTGCTAAATTTGCAAGACCAAGTGCCATGGTCAGTATCCCTGGTGGTATAACTGGGATGTCAGAAGCATGAGCCCTCTTCTCCACATTAACCATGTTGTGCATGGCTGCAGGGCTGTCCCCAGGGCCATCTGCATGGGTGCAGGGTCCCAGGTAAATTGCCCTCTGTGGGGCCCCCCACACCTCCCAGCACTTGGGTGGCGGGCCAGTTGGCCCAGGGGAGGGGCTGGTCCCTGCACTGCTCCCCCATGCCAGGGACTGGGCAAGTGGCCAAAAGGGTGGCCCAGTGCAGCGCTACCAGTGCCTTCCCCCGCCCACGCATGTTGCTCTGGGCTCTGGGCTGGAGCAGCAGGGAAGGGGTGAGAGGCAGCGTGGCCAGGCCTGTGATGGGTGTGGGGCAGTGATACTGGCTCTGCCCTGCCTCCCGCCCCCACCCCACTGCTCCAGCATGGTGCGTAAAGCAGCGCACGTCATGGTGCAGTGGGGGGAGGCACCAGCAGCACTGCACCAGGCTTCCCTTTTGGCTGTTTGCCCCACCCTTGGCATGGGGGGGAGCAGCAGTGCAGCTGCGTGGGGCCCCCCAAAGCATGGGGCCCTGGGTGGCTGCCCAGGTCATGCTACCCTAGGAATGGCTCTGCATGGCTGTACAGCCTGGGGGCATTGTGTTGGCTGGAGATTACATTACAGCTCAGCAACCAACCACAGAGTTTTAACTGGCACTTGTAGTTGGCTTAAGTGCTTTGGTCACCAAATCTGTCAGCCAGTTTATCAGCCATCAGTTCTGGTCCCTATTCCTCTGGTCATGCCTGAAGATTTTTTGCCACACACCCCATTCCTCCTGTGCTTTCCAATACTCCAGGGGCTCATCAGTCTTGCGGCTAACATTGCTTAACATCCCATCCATGTCCCTGAGCCTTCTTGCCAATAATAAGGGTCCTATCTCCACAAGTGCATTATGGGAGGGTTGGTCCAGCTGAGTTGGAAGTGTTGCCAAGAGGATGAAAGAAAATATAATTTTTGTCCATGTGTTTCTGGGGGGGGGGATCCCCCACCCTTTTTTTAGTCTGCATCATTGCAGTGCCACTGTTGGCATTTTTATCTTTTTGTTCTCTGATTCCACCTTCATTCACTGGCCTCCTCATAACCCATGATAGCCCTGTTACTACCCCACATACATGCTGGCATGTCTACACTTACAATTTAGTTCAAATTAAGGAGGCTTAATTCCAACTAAAGTAGTGCATGTCCAAACTAGCTTTCATGAGTTCAAACTAAGGAAAGTCTAGTTCAAAGTTATAAAGCCTCCCTTAAGGTGGAAGTGATGGTTAATTCGAACTATGGAGTTCGAGTTAGCCCAATGTAGCTGTGTTAATTTGAACTGTTAGTTGGAATGAATGACAGCTTGATTTTTCCTTATGCAATATCACCCCCTATCTGATTCAGACTAGCAAGTCTTGCACATGGACATGCTAGTTTGAATTAGGGTTTCTAGTTTGGCCATGTTAATTCAAATTAACTTAATTTGAACTAATCATTATTAGTTCAAATTAATTAGTTTGAATTCAGTTAATTCAAACTAGCCTTCTAAGTGTAGACATAGCTGCAATGAAAAGAATTGTAGGTTAACTTTATTAAAAAAAAAAAAAAAAAAAAGAAGAATCAAACTTGGGCCTGACTATGGGGTAATGGAATGCATTTTATAAGGTGTGTGGTATCACTATTGGTTTTAACATTACCACAGGCCATGGAAATCTTGCAGCATATTAAGTTGGTAGAGGTCCCTGAGTGGAGGAGAGGGCTATGTTTCCAAACCAGAGGAGGAATTCCATCTGTGACATTCTGTGTTTTAAAGCAGCACCCCAGAACCCCATATTCACTATCACATAATTATGCCATGTTCTTTACAAAGCATGCCTTTTAGAAGTCTTGAACTGTTAACTACTGTTATCTTATCAGATTGTATGTCTTATCATGGCATATAACGTTATGACGTATTGCTGTATCTGCTAATAGAATATGTTGTGAAGTGACAAACACAAACAAACCAGCTTTTTTAAGTATAACAGTGAAGTGGCCAGACATGCTAATGGTCCACCAGGGGGAATCCATTCTCCCAACTACCATCCTTGGAGACATCGCAGAGGAAGCATGTACACAATAGACCCTGTTTGTCCAAAGGGAAATGGCCCCACCATGCCACATCTCTTCCAAGCTAGAGGAAGCTATAATAGAGGGAGAGTGACATTATTACTTGTCTTCACTTTCCATGGCTCGACATCTAGGAAAGCCCAGGAAGCAAAGCAGGTTCAACCTATATATCAACAATTTTGAACAGATAATGCATAGAGATTATCTTTATTAACTAAAATTAAACAGTCAAAAAATAAAAGTGGTTTACAAATTCAGTTTGGTTCTATAAAAGCAGAAACTTAGATTTCATATCCAACAAAATGTTCAGATAATATCCATCCTCCCCACAGAAATAAGTGTCACTTTCGCAACTTTATGCAACTTCTCACTTGTTAATAAAATCACATTTTGTGAGAACTTGAAAAGGGCTTCCCTTTAATTATTTTCAGGAAGCCATAAGGTGTACAGGTGGCAAGGAGGCAGCAGTGCAACAAAGAGCAGGGGTGACCATATAGGGTGGCAGGGGAGAGTGCAGAGAGCATGGTGTGGCGAGGGAGGGGAGTGTATGGGGTGGCAGTGGAGTGTGGCAGGGGAGCAAGGCAAGGAATGAGCAGGGTGGCTGGGAGGAGCATGGGGAGCACTGTCGGGGGATCCCCCTCTACTTCCCTTACCTGTCTCCCCTCCCCCAGCCCAGATCCCCTTCCCCAGCCCTGCACCTCACTGCCTGCCAATCCTCTCCCCCCCCCCTCCTGGTCTCTCTCCTCACGGATCCAATCACCTTTCTCACCTCTTATTTTCCTTCCCTTCTTTCTTGCTAGGCACCCTGCTCATGCCAATCCCCTTCCCCTTTCCAGCCCCAACCCCTCCCTTCCTGGCTCCACACCTCCCCTGTTCCAACCATCTTCTTCCCTTCGCAGGCCTCTTCCCCTGCTGCCCTTGCATCTTGCTGTCCTGATCACTTTCCCCCTCCCAGCCCTCTTCCCCTCCCCTCCCAACTTCACACCTCCCCTGGCCCTGATCATTTTCCTCCTTCCCAGTCCCCTTTCCCAACCTCCCGGATCCACTCCTTCCCCCTTCCCCTGCTAAACCAGAAACCACACCTGGCCAGGTCCAATCGCTTTCCTCTTTCCCAGACCCTTTCCCTTCCTGGCTCTACCCCACAGTCATTCTGATCCCCCTGCTACTCCCTTTCCCCACCTCACCTGGCTGGAGCTCTGACTGTCAGAATCCATCCAGCTCTTCCACCCTGGGCCATGTGGCCAGCCATGCTGAAGCACGTCATTTAAAAATGCCCCAGCTTTCAGGTGGCACAGTGAGCCAGATAACAGCCCTCCGTGAGGGTGGACAAGCTTGGCCAAGAATCTGTAAGCCTGCTTGTGTCATCAGGCAGAGTGAAATATTCCTGATTCAAATTCTGTTTAGCATAGAACATTTTAGGCTACAAACTTATTTGTATTTCTTTGGTAATTATGTGTGATCTTTTAAAACAACTATTTATAGTCTTTTAAAATCTATCTTTCTGGAGTTAACTATTTGTTTCATAATTTTATGTAACAGTGTGTCTTTAATTCAAGTGTTTGGTAAAAGTCAGCTCAGTAACAAAAGCTGGAACATATTCTCCCTATACAGAGGGGTGGGGAGGGACTACTTAATAAGCTTGTTCTGTACTGCCCTCTGTTCAGTACTGGATGGTAGACTCCTCTGGCACCAGATTAGGGAGCTGGGGAAATTGGCTGATGTGTGTATCCATTGTTGGGTTGGGATTGGTGTAGCAGTGAGTGGAGATGGTTAGTAAGCTGTGGAAAGTTTTCCATGCCCAGGAATCCAACTGACCATCTAGAATTTCTGCTGTAGGAAATATTTTCAAGCATCATCTGTGAGGACTGGAGGAAAATATTAACCATTACTACAATAGTAAACTAGGATGTCAAAGTTTACAAGCAGTAGAGTGGTTTCTCCCTCCTTTTCCAATCCAGTGAGCAGACAGAACAAGGATGAACAGTGAGGTCCAAAAGGAGTTTTGCCACTTAATGCAGCCGAGGGGCTTTGCCGCCTGAGACATCACTTTCTGTTAGTCAAGCTATAAATCTATGCCATTAAATCCAAGTGACTGTGTCACTGAAGAGACCAATACCTGCAAAAAAAGGGTTTCATGGCTATTAGGCCTGTAACCCATTAACTTTCCCCCGCTAAGAATAAGTGTAAAAGTAGCTAGACAGAGTCGCTAGTCGTATATTTTCCTATTTCCTCCCCCTCCTCAGAATTCATTTGGAATTACTACTAGAAGGAGAGGGAGAAGGGAAGGGGTCTGTAGATGTGCTGTGGCTTCTTCCCTCAGCCCATCCTATTGCATGGGATCGCCTCCATGAGTCTCTAACCCATAATAACTCTTTCTACTCTCTTTACATTTATTCTTTAAAAGAATAACTTGTTGTACATTTACATCTCCCTGCCTTGTAACCCACCTTGGATCACAAGTGGGGAGAGGCAAGCAGGGGAAGGAAACAGCTGTCAGGGACATGCTGAGGTTTCCACCATCAGCCACAGTTAAATCTACCCCACTGCTTTCAATAGCTTTCAAAGTAATAGTTTGATAAACAATATCCCCGAAATCTATCCCTATTGCACGGTAATTGTCCCCATGGTAAAAATAAAAATGGTGGACCCATCTAATCTTTACCAGGCTGCGTATCTAATACCTGGCCCTAAACTGCTCCCTCTCCAGGCTCTTTGTCAAATCTTGAGAATGAATGCTGGACACCTGCTAGCCATCCAGCTTCACAGGAACAACCAGGACTTGCAGCTCCATGGCCTCTTCCTCATACTATTCCATGATCATTCACATCCCCTCTTTTTTAATATGAAAATGAGACTGTCTTCATCCAGGATGACTAGAGGACAGTGCTCTCTGTTCTGTAATGGTGGCATACATCTGGCCAAGCTCCTTTATTTCTGGGGGAATTCTGTACCAAAAATTAAAAATTCTGCCCCCAATACTTAAGAATTATGCACATTTTATTTATCTAAATAGCACAATAAAATCAGTTATTTTGGTAATGTATTTCAAAATATGTGTCAGCAAGTATGTTTGTAGCAACAATGACAACAAATAAGATTGCCCCAGGAAAAGACATGTAAAGAAACCTCTGCAGTAACCTAGTTCTGTTTCTCTGTTATTCTTTTGTTGGTTGCCTGAGTCTGGGTGTGTCACACATGCCAACTGGGCACATCTTGTGGTAAACTCTGCCCCTTTCTGTCTCAGATCCATACACCCCAGAGCCAAGTCGCAGAACCCACCCCCTAGCACAGACATCTGCATCCACTATACCCACATGCCAGGGACTGAGAAAGAAAGAGGCAGATGCTGTGTCCCACGCTTGTATGGAGTTTCCTGCACACTGCCTCATCCTTCAGTATGTGATGGGAACTATAGCTGCCCAGAATCCTCCAGGTCTCCATCCCACTAGAGGTGTCCTGTACTTCTAAGCTAGAGGTCCAAGCTCTGCTGGATCCAGCAACTCCCCGTGGCGATCAGCAGTTTTTCAGCACTAATTTTACAGAGAAAAAAATGAAATTCTGCACAGAACATTTATTCCACACAAAGGCTGCATTATGCAGTGGCACAGAATTCCTTCAGAAATAGATACTTGTAGCATAGGCAGGTACTGGCCTCAGGTTGGACTTGCCATTTGAATCCTTGGCTTTGCGGTGCAGTAGTTTCATACACTTGATCCTCTTTGTGCATTGCACACCAGTCCAGTGGATGCTTATCTCTACCAGGCTCCTCAAGATGGTGTCAGGGCCAGAGAATGGGCAGCCTGGCCTAGCAGTTAGCATTAATGGTGGACTGAGGATCCAGGGGCCAGAAGCCAATTACACAGAGACCATGCTAGGTTGGCATGTCAGGAAATCAAAGTCAGGTGACAAACCAGAAGGCATTAGCTAGGTATTATCAAGAGTCAAACTGAGCTAGAATACCAGGAGATCAGAAGGCAGGAACAGGTGAACATGAGGGAGCACTGCATGGCAAGGTGGAACCCAGTTGTTCAAGTAACTTCCTACTTACTCTTCTGGTTCAAATAGAAGCTGCTGCCCAATTAGCAGCCTTGGAGCTCTCCCAGTCAGAGCCTAGGTGTGGAAGTATGCCCCAGTAGGGCTTCATAGGCTCCAGTTTTAACTAGTCTCTACAAACTGTCAGGTTGAGAATTGGCACACAATGATAGCCAGCACTTTTGAGGATGAAAGGTTAAGAGCAGTGGGGCTTGGTATCGGCCCTCCCCAAAGAAAGACACCTTGGTGCTTCAGAGCTGGTGTTTTTAAGATGGTTTTTTTTTTTATGGAATGCTTGTTCTAGGTGGGAGCAAGAATGTCTTCTGCTGGATTCCAGGTACACTCTTCAGAGCCATGGTCTTCCCAGTCAATCAGCTACTAAACATTATGCTGCCAGAATTTAGAACACAAGATCTTATACATGATATATTTTTGTACATGTACTGGTGAGGGAGCAGCTGGGTACTGTGTGGAAACAAATTGTTAGTGTAATGCTTCAGACGGATATGCAAAATACCAAAATGGATTCTGAAAGATCGAGGTTGGGGTAGTTCAACAGCAACTGGGTTAACTTGGTGACAGATTTGATAAAGAACAAGGAATTGGAAGTTTAATTTATATTTGACTTGTCCAACCAACAGCCTATGGGCCAGAATCTGGCCCTCCAGGGGCTTGAATCTGTCCCGTGGTGTGCCTGGAAGCTGAGGCCTGGCTGGGGCCTTTTCAGATCTCTCACCCTGAGCATGCTCAGACTCATGAATGCAACTTCAAAATTTGTTGCCTACCCAATGCCCTGAGTGATGAGATCCTTGATCGCCTTAGGGGAGCTCAGCACATCATGACTCTCAATCTCACAGAGGACTACAGGCACATCAACCTGAACACAAGCTCCAAGAAACAGACTGCATTTGCCAGCCAGTCTGGACTTTTATCACTTCATTCAGATGCCTTCTGGCCTTCACAGCTCTCTGCTTACCTTTCGATCTCTGATGGATCACCTCCTACCCCTTCATATGCCATATGCTGTCCCCTACTTGGATGGTGTGATATACAGCTGGTTCTGGGAAGACCATTTAAACGATGTGGGGGCCATCCCCTGAGCCCTGCAAACCTCCACACTAACCAAGAATGCAAAGAAGAGTTGAATGGCAAGAAACCACCTACCTGGGCTGACTTCAATTATGTCCCCTCATCAGAAAGGTCCAAGTGCTGTAGAGCAACCAGCCCCAGCCACAAAGAAGCAGGTGCAGCAGTTCCTGGAGTTAGCAGACTATTACTGATGGTTCATGCCCCAGTCTTCTTTAATCACAGCCCTTTGACCAACCTCCTCACTAAAGACAGCCCTGCTAGAAAAGCTCTTTCCTTAACTGCTGCAGTCTGTGTTAAAGTTCAGCACCACAGACAGCTCCCTGCCACACAGCTGAGACCAGGGAAAAGATCATAGCTGGCATGTTCTGGTTAACATAATTGAGATTGTAGCAGAGAACCATAATATTGAGAAGACCAGAAATATGTAACTATTTTAGATGTTAAGGCTCTGAGTAACTGCAATTAGATATTCAAAATGGTGGCTGTAGGGATTATAGGTGAAAAAAATGGCAGTCTAGAAAGGGTCACACCAAATACCTGAAAGGGAGAGGGGAGTCAATCAGATGAAAATACAGGTTCTCAATCAGATACAGCATGTGCTCAGACACTGTGGTTGTTCCATAAATGTAACCAAACAAAGCAGCTTGGAACTGATCGACAAAGCAGCTAGGCTAACAGAAAGGCTTGAAACAATAGTCAGCCAGAAAATGTCAAAAGCCAAATATGAGGCTGGCATCTGACAAGTCTGAGTATGTGCATTGCTGCAATGACTGAATGCAACTGAAGGAGTGGAACAGAAAATAAAAAGAAGCAGGAGAAGCCTGAAGAAGCAGAGAGCACTAAAAGAGGCTTTTGTGAAATCACCGAGAGAGAAGAAGGACCATAGGTGGGACTGAGGGGGGAGAGCAGACCAAAATAAGCATGAGACCTCTCTTATGAACGGTTATAAGGAATGAATGTGACAAATGAGATAATAAAGCTGCATGATTGGGTGGGTATGAAAAGGATTTTAAAGCTGGAACAGAGTAACTCCCTGTCACTCCTGTTCTGCATGTGACTGATCCTCACATGCAAAATGCCACTGCTTAAGATTGTTACCTTTATCATACTGCAATAAGAGATTGGTTATTGTGTTACCTTGTATGGTTACATGATTAACATTGTAATGTATTTATGATTTATTGTATACAACACTGTCTATATAACTTATTTTGGACCACATTAGGGTTATATATACATCAGAGTGACACATGCCATGGAGGGAGAGGACTTTATTTGAGTTCAGCATCAATCCAGCCACAAAAGTAAATGGATACAAACTGTCCATCAGGAAATTTAGACTTCAGATTAGATGCAAGTTTCTAACCATCAGGGAAGTAAAGTTCTGGGACAGCTTTCCAAGGGGAGCTGTGGGGGCAAAAAACCTAGCTGGCTTCAAAACTGAGCTTGATGAGTTTATGCGGGGATGGCATGATGGGATGGCCTAGTTTGGCAGTTGACTGATCTTTGACTAGTGCTGTATATACCAGCATCCTATAATATGATGTTAGATGAGTTGGGTTTTGAGTTATTACACAGAATTCTTTCTTGAATGTCTGGCTGGTGAGTTTTGCGCACATGCTCAGGGTTAACTGACTGCCATATTGGGGACAGGAAGGAATCTTCTCCTGAGCAGAGATTTCACTACCATGGGGCCCAAGGGACTGCAGCTTTGCACATCGCCAGTGCAGCACTGACAGTGCCTGGGGCCAGACTGGGCCAGCTGGAGCTGCCTGTCACTGTCTGAACCTGAGCCCCAACCCAGGTCCTGATTCGTCTCCTGCCACTGCCGTCCAATGGCTGGCAGCCCTTGCAGGCACAATCCAGCTCCAGCTGCTGCCTGCCAGCCAGCAGCAAGCATCCCGGGCTTGGATCCAGCTCCTGCCATTGCTGTCCAGTGGCCAGCAGCCAGGGTGGGTCTGATCTGGCTCCTGCCACTGCCTGCTGGCCAGTGGCAAATGGCCCAGGCTTGGCTCCAGCTCCTGCTGCTGCCAGCCAGCAGCAAATGGCAGGAGCTGGATCTGAGGCTACGCTGTTTGCTGCTGGCTTGCAGGCAGTGGCTGGGGCAGGATTAAGCCCACCTGGGCTGCCAGCCATTGGAAGGCAGTGGCAGGAGATGGATCGGGCCCTGGGTTGGGGCAGTGCAGCAGGGGGCAGGGCCTAGGCTGGGCCCCAAACCTTTTCTCAGGAGAGCAAAGCCCTGCTCCCAGGGCAGATTGGCAAAGGCTTGGGGACAGGGGGACAGTTCTCTTTTCTCTTATCATGGGGCATGACACATTTGCTGACATATTCTCTGTCCCTTAAAGTCTTTGAACCCTGATTTGACCATCCTCAAGCTTCTGAAAAAGTGGGATTCTCTCCCATGAAAGTTCATGTGATAAGTAAATTTGTTAGTCTTTAAAAGTGCTGCCAGACTCCTTGTTTGTTTTGTGGGACTAGACTAACACAGCTACTCCTTTGGAACTTGGCATTGTGTTGTATGTTGGTTTTAGAATCCAGTTGTATTAAACTTAGCATTTAATTTAAAAAAATAGTTTTCTTTTTGAAGAAAATGGATGTCAGACCTTCGATTGGAAGAATGTACCTGTAGCCTCCCAAGAGTAAACTGACACGGTCAATTCTAGGGAGCTTTCCAGGGATCTAAAGGAAATCCCTCATAAACCTTGCAAATCCCTTTGGGAGAGCCACCTCCTGTTACCTATTTATTAAGACTTGTGATTGGTCTATTAATGTAACTAGGCTACTATAGTAGTGCATTCAGTTAAAATTTTGAAGTAACACCCCTGCCATGTGTGCTGGTCAGCCGAGTATGAAGAGTTTTTCCAGATCTTCAAGGATCATCTATCCTGGTCCCCTTCAAACCTGTCTTCAACTGCAAGTTCATTGTCCAGACAGAGTCTTTGGAAGTGGGGCTTAGAACGGTCCTTTCTCAGGAAGTAAAAGGCAAAAACCACCCCATCATATACCTCAGTTGTTGGGTGTTCCCCAGAGAATGGAATTATTCTGCCATTGAGAAAGAGGCTGTTGCCATTAAACGGGCAGTGAATGCTCTCAGGTGCTTCCTTTTCAATGCCCCCTTATGCTGGTATTAGACTGTATCCCCTTGAAATGGCTGAGCACAATGAAGCATATCAATACCAAACTAATGCATTGATACATCATCCTCCAGCTGTATACCTTCACTATTCAACACTGGACAGGTAAAGACAATGCTAATACTGAATTTGTCTTGCCTGGAAGAAAGGGAAGACAGCAGCACTGCAGACCAAGAGCTGAACTGGAGGGATGAGTGTGTAGTAAGGCAGTGTTACCTCACTTTGAGCCAGTGGAGAAGGGACCACTTTGTGTCACGGTGAGTGAAACCAGACCTGGCCTTCCCTGCAAACTTCAAATTGAGCAGTGGAACAGAAATTATAAAAGGCAGGGCATTCAGCTCAATTGACCCAGAACCAGTGGAGGAGACAGACATGTTTTGCTTGCTGCAGCCCTCCAGCTCTGCTACTGAGCCAGGTGGTACCCTGACCCTGAAGGAATCTGAGTCTGTCAAGGAGCTGCTGAGACAGCTGGCAGCCAGATAGCCCAACGAGGCAAAGGACCCCAGATGACAGAACTGTGGTAGGAAGTAGCCGGGGAAGCCATACTTTGGTCTGGTTCTTGCTGTCAGTGCTTGTGTCAGTGTGTTTTGGCTGGATTTCCACTGAATCTGAACCAGAACCATCTGCCAGTTAGGGCTCTTGTCTGGGATCCTGTGGAGAAGCATGGACATGCATCGTCCCTGAGGTGGCCACCTTCCCAGCTATAACCAAACAGCCTGTATTTACTATTTCTGCCGTTCTTCAGGACCTGAGTCCCTAGACTGATTGGTGCTCTGCCCCACGTGAGAGCCTGAACCTCACTGTCTATTGTTTTATGTGGCCTTATGGCCAGAGCTTCAGAGATGAACTCTGCTCTTTCAGAGGGCCAATGCCTAGTGCCCTGCCCTGCCTGAGGGACAGGGCCCATAGCCAGCTTACTTGTTCTGCCTGCCTAAGGGCTGTTCATGGCCCAGTCCTGCTTGAGGGCCAGAGTTCTCCTCGTTTTCAGGTGTTTAGCCCAGTAAGAGTGTAGGCCTTAACGCTTAATTGGCCAGTCCCTCTACTACTAGACTGGTACCATGGTGACATGGTAAGTGATGTGGTCTCCCTTTGAGCCAGAAATGGAGACATGATAGCCACTGCACTAGAATCACAAAAGTGCCCACTGCCATGTGACCAAGGAGCTGAAGACTGTTCCTAAGTCACGTCTGAGGGTTTCCCTGAATTGTCCTTACTAGACCTGACAGTCACAAATCTGTCTAAATATGCTATGGCTGTCACCAAGTCCAAGTATGTCCATATAAATAGAATTCCCTAAACTGGTAGTAGTATGAGTTTCTTTGTTTAGCTGTAGGCTTAACTCTTGGCATCCAGCAAGGGCATTCTGGATGGATTGCAACACGGCATCGAAAGAGAGACATAGCAGAGCAGAGAGTAGAAAACTCCTCATCTGCCTCTGTTAGGACCTCAGGGGCTTTTCCAGTCTAAGTAACAGCTGTGGCCTGTGATTCCAGCCTGGCCTAATCAACTGGTAGGCTGGTCAGGGAAGATAAATAGGCCAGCACCAAAAACCCGAGGGAGGCATAGCTGAGCAAGCCACTGAAGTCTGGGAGACAGGCTGTCTGCTGGCCAGGAGGAAGGTTAAACTCTGGACCTCTGAGTCCCTAGGGTGCCTGGGTCTGAAACTGGGACTGTATAGTTGTACTGCAAAGAAAAGGAGCATAGCTGTTTGCAACAGAAAGGCCCAAGCTAATAGAGGCAGGTGTCTGCTCCTTTACTGGATGAATGTTTTGCACATTTTTACTACTGTGCTAAATTAACACCACTGCAATTGATGCTGTTGTATCAATCTAGTAGGCCTGGTGAAGATGCACGAAGTTAATAGAAAAGCACTCTCCCGTCAATATCTGTATTACACCTGAACAAGGGATGGAAACCATGTCAACAGGAGGGTGTCTCCTACTGATACAGTATAGTGTGCACAGTTGAAAATTGATCTAAGGTACATCAGCTTAAATTATTTTATTTAAAAAACTTAACAAGCATAACTTAGATTGACTTAGCAGAGTGGTGTACCCATGCTATGTGGCACCGGAGGCTTTGTAAAATCTGCCTGCTCCCCCACCTCATGACCCCCCTCAACCGCATGCAGCCCCCTGCACAGGGCAGGAAGGGTCCCAGTGCCATGCTCCCAGTGGTCCGGTATGGGAGGATATGTAGGGGCAGCCAGGCCCCCTGGGTGCTGGACTGCAGGGGTTCTCAGGCCAGCTTCCCATGAGGGTTGGATATGAGAAGCCCTGGACTAGACTGCCCAATTTCAGGGCACTGCCCAGCACCCTCACCCTCCCACCACACAGGCCATCCAGGCTGCAGGTGGCTGCGACCCCCAGCACTGGAGAGGGCCTGTTCAGTGCTGAGGGGGGCTGGAGCCAGAGACCACCCTCAGCTGCATTCTCACCCTGCCCCTCAATGGCTGATCCACAGCAGGGGGTGGGGTTGGCCAGTGTGTAGCCACTGCTTTCTGCGTTGGAGCTGGCTAGCATGCGGGGGCCGGGAATGCTGTGGAGCAGCGGGGGGCAGCATTTGGCTCTGCCCTGCCCAGGGTGATCTTGAGGATTCTCCAGCCCAAAGGAAAAGTCCAGGATGGGGCCCCCCACACCATGTTTGGCCCCATCCTTGACTTTTGTCCCTTCCTCCCAGCCTCACCAGAGCCCCAAGATCCCCTCCCCCAGAGGCTGGCTCCTCCATGTGGCCTCCCACTACCCCCCTTTGGCTTCCCTGCCACTTTCCCTTCCACCCTGTGGCCCTTCTACCCCTCACCCTGGCCCCTGCAGCCTCCCACAGGTCCCCCTTATCCTCTGAAGACTCCCCACTTCTCCCCCAGGCCCCTGCAGACTCCTCTCCACCACCACCCCTTTCCCACTTGTAGCCTCGCCATGGCTCCCTCTGGTCCCTGCAGCCTCCCTGCAGTCCTCTTTACCCCCCACACCAATCTACTGCCCGGCTGCTGCCCACCCCAGATTTCTGCAGCTCCCCTGGCTGCTGCATATATGGAACATGCATGCAGCCGGGATACTGAAAGGAGCTATACTTAATGTGGCAGTGGTGTGGGGCCCCTTTCTCCAGGGGCCCTAAGCAGCTGTCAGCACTGTCCACCCACTAAGACCTCCTATGGCCCTCCCCTACCCAGCACTCAATGGCCCCCTCCAGTGCTGGGAGCCATGACTGCCCTGCCACCAACCTGCCCATACAGTGGGAGGGCAGGGCCACTGGGCAGTGCCCTGAAACAGGGCAGACCAGTCCGAGGCCCCTCAAATCCAATGTCTTGGGGAGCTAGCCCAGCACTCCCCTGCGGTCCAGCATGTGGGGGCCTGGCCATCCCTGCCTTCCCCTCAGTATGTTACTGACTTAGCACAATAGGGAAGATGCACCCTTAGGAAAATAACAGATGATGTGTGGTGAATGTAGTAAGGGGGTGTGGGCTGCCTCTGAGACAGACAGGGAAGGATGGGGTGCCCCCAGGTGGGCAGAGCTAGAACCATCTTGTCCATCTCTCCAGAATAAGGGGGCAGAACAGGGAGTATAAAGGGGAACCCTGGAGCTTAATCTGGGTCGAGCTGAAGAGAGAAAGATGCCTCTCCACTCATTCTGGAGCCCCGGTCTGACCAGAATATTGCTGAAAAGCTGCCTGTGGCCTGAAACCCCAAGCTGCTGCTAGCCACCTGCAACCTGGAAGAGCTGCCAGCTACCTACAACAGGGAAGACAACCCACCTAGGGTGCAACCGAGATATGCTGCTGTCCACTGATGAACCCAAGAAGTTGCTGGATCTGGCACCAGCCGATAATAAAGACGGGGGGGGTGTAACTTCTCCCTGGCAGCACACTGCGAGGAAGCTAGAAATGACTCAAAGACCCAGATACTGCAGGAAGAGGGAAAGGAAGTTGCTTAGGGGAGCTGGAAGACAGTCTGGCATTCTTGTGGCCTGCAGCCACATCAGCAAGTTGTGGCCACAGAGGTGCTAACCCAGTGGCAGACCACGCCACTACTGATAGGGACCTGGGCTGAGATGCAGTCGAGTAGGGAAGGCCTCCATCCCTCTCCCTCCTTCTCACACTACTCCTGGGTTGGTCACTTCATCCCAGCCTGAAAAGCCTCCAGGGCCTATAGACTGTTTGTTTGCCCTGCTGGGACCTAGAGACTGGTTTCCTGCCCTTTCCTGCCTGAGGGCCAAGACCCATAAACTGCTGACTGGCCATGCAGAGACTGCTTACTCGTCCCACCCTGAGTGAGAGCTGGGGCCTATTGACAGCTGGCTTGCCCTGCCAAGGCCTAGAAATTGCTTACTTGCCTCACTGGGGCCATCCTTGGGGGAAAAGGGGGATGAGAGGGGTGACTGCCCCATGTCCCATGGTTCCCTGGGCCCTGCACTGTCCTGCCATGAGCAGAGCAGCTCAGGGCCTGCATCACTGCTCCTCCGAGGCCATGCTGCCCCCTGCCCCTTCCCTGCTGCTTTTGGCGCAGAGCCGAAGGCAGCGGGGAAGGGGGAGAGCTGGGTGGGAGCGTGCTGAGCCAGCCTGTGCTCCAGGATGGCTTGGCCTGCCCCCTGAATGGGGATCAGCCAGGCCAGAGGCAGAACGGTCCAGCCCACAGGCCAGGCTTCACTCTCCCGCCATGCTCCGGGATGGCTTGGCCTGCCCCCTGAATGGGGATCAGCCAGGCCAGAGGCAGAACGGTCCAGCCCACAGGCCAGGCTTCACTCTCCCCCCCCTCCCCTGGGCCAGCTGTTCTCCCCTGGAGGTGGGGCAGGCCAGCCTCGAGGTGGGCCTGAAGAGTGGAGCCCAGCACCCAGACCAGCCCACCCTGCCCCCACAGCACAGGGAGGGAGTGCAGGGGCCATGCCATATGCAGGTTGCCCCGGGCCTTGCACCCCAGTAGGGATGGCCCTGTGCCTCACCCTGCCTGAAGGCTTGGGGACAATTGAATGCTTGGTTGCCCTGTCTAGGGCCAAAGATGATGTAGGCAGCTGTGATCCTGGGAAGGGGCCAGGACCTCTTTCCCCATCTTAATTCCCCTTTTTGAGCCGACACTGAAAGGAACACCGTATTGAGGGGTGTGCTCTCATTTGGAAAATACAGGGAAAGAGAGTCTGACACCCTCCCCATGATGGGGAATGCAGACAGTGTAGACCCCCTGATTCAGAGGGGTGCTGCCTGTAGACCAACTAAAAAACAGGACTAAGCACTAATATGGAGCTAGCAAAGCTCATGAAGCGGTGGACTGAGACCCAGCAGTAACAGCAGGTATTGCACCTGCAGCATCTCCAGCAACAGCAGCTACTGCTGCTCCAACATGTGGGGCCCAGCAACAGGATCAACAGCAGCAGGGCTTCAAGAAGGTGGCTGCCCTGCTGACCCACACTCTGGAGACCACCACTGGGGGAACAACCACTGCAGCAACTTCTGTGATGCCACTCCACCTCTCCAAGACAGGCCCAGAGGACAACCCTGAGACATTCCTGGTGACATTCAAGTGCATTGCCTCAGCAGCTGGGGGGGGGGGTCTTGTGGCACCAACCAGCCCACTTTGAAAGCTGCTCTGAGTGTCATGGAAGACTTCTTGACTCCAAAGACCCCCATTGCATGAGTCACAGCCCTGCTCTCTGGGCATCTTCCTCAGCCAGTACACCATCCCTTAGCCCAGAGGCAGGCATGTCCCCACTGCCAGCCAGGATGGGAGTCAATATGGGGCAGGAAGCTCCTGATCCACTCCAAAACCTCTGATGGGATCAGCTAACCCTGAGGGTGGGGGGTGGGGAAGGAAGCTATCCTGCTCAGGAGGTCTGCCAGCCCCACAAGAGACATGGTGGCCCCCAAAGAAACTGGCTGCAGTTAGGTCCTGCTTTACCTATGATTGCTTTAGGCACCTGCAATGGTAGTGCCCAAATAAGGATTGCTCCTTGGGGCAGGTGTGTGTGGCTGAGACCTGAGTCCTGATACAAAGGTGATGACCATCACCATACTTCTTGTTGGGGAATGACTGAAAGTCCTGTCAGCTTGGACTGTGGGAAAACCCTGGTTTGAAGACAGCACTCTCAGACAGTGAGCCCCTCCAGGGAGCCCATTCAACTGTGCTGTAGCCACGAGGATATGCAGACACACCCAAGTGCGCAGGCAGTCATAACTGTGAATGGGTTGATGTAATGGATTGAGGTATGGGTCAACCCCAGGCTCCCAAATCAGGACTGGCCTCAACAAGGCTTCAACAAGGTCCTGCACTCTGCAACGCAAGGGGACCCCTCTGAACAGATGTGCCTTCAGGGAGTGTCAACAAACAGCCATACAGATGCAGTGGAAAAAACTCC